>VZTJ01006731.1:2108887-2237352 GCA_013397795.1 Orthonyx spaldingii
CGTGGTGCCGTGAGGGGCCGCCATAGCCGCAGCCATGGCGCCGCCCGCGCCGCCCCCCTCACGCGTCTTCGCCGAGCTCGACTTAGCCCCGGCCGCGGCCCCGGCGGGACACGTCGGGCCCCCGGCGCTGCCCGGGCGGGAGGTGCACGTGAGCGGCAGCGCGGAGCTGAGCGCCCGCCCGGACCGGGCGCGGGTGTCGCTGCGGCTCGGCAGCCGCAAGGAGGCGGCCGTGGCGGCGCGGAGCAGCGTGTCCCGCCNCCTGCTTGGGCCAGGGCATGGACCTTATCCTCTTGTCCTGCCCGTGGTCACTTTCACGCCTGGGTGCCATGGTAGAGGCCCCTTGGCGAGGGGCAGAGGGACTTCCTAGGCAACCAGCGACTGGATAGGAGAACATAGTCTTAAGCTGCACCAAGGAGGTTTAGGTTGAACATTAGGAAGAATTTCTTCACAGAGAGGGTGATTATAAATCGGAAAGGACTGTTCAGGGAGGTCGTGGAATCACCGTCTCGGGAGGTGTTTTAGGAAAGACTGGCACTCCGTGCCATGGTTTAGTTGACACGGTGGTCTTCGGTCATAGGCTGCACTCGATGATCCCAGAAGTCTTTTCCCACCCTAACGACCTCCGGAAACCGGCGGGAGCGGGCGGCTCCGGGCCGGCGCGGCGGCGGCCGGGAGCGGGCGGGCGCTGTGACGTGGCGCCCCGGGGTTGCCGTGGTGCCGTGAGGGGCCGCNCCCGCCCGGACCGGGCGCGGGTGTCGCTGCGGCTCGGCAGCCGCAAGGAGGCGGCCGTGGCGGCGCGGAGCAGCGTGTCCCGCCGGCTGCAGTACATCGCCCACAGCGCCCGCCTGCGCGGCGTCCCGGTGAGCTCCGCCGCCCGGGCGCCCCCCCGGGGGAAGGCGAGAGGGGCAGCGGGCGAGGCAGTTCCCGGTCCCGGGGCAGTTCCCGGTCCCGGGGCAGTTCCCGGTCCCCGAGGCCTCCCCGGCCCCGCTCGGAGCCGGCGGGGTGCGGTGCCGTCCCGCCGGGGCGGCCCTGAGGAAAGGCGCCCGCGGAAGGCCTTGTTGCCGGCGGGAAGCAGGGGAGTGATGGGTCTGGAGCTCTCGGCCCTCTGCCTCGGGAACCGCAGGGCACTGCTGGGAAAGCCTGCCTGTGTTTGGAAGGCTGCAGCCGCCCCAGCCTCAGCGGCCAGGGTGGAATGTCGCTACCCGCGCTTTCCAACAGGTTGCTTGTTTAGCATGTGAAAACCATCCTGCTTAGACTCCCACGGTGGTGGAATCGCCATCCCTGGAGGCGTTTAAGGAAAGGCTGGACGTGGCACTCAGTGCCATAGTCTAAGTTGACACGGTGGTGTACTGTCAAAAGTTGCACTCGATGATACCAGAGATCTTTTTCAAGCTAATTCTGTGATTTTTTTCATGTAATACAGCATTCGCCCGTGCATGTAGATGACACTGAAAAAAGCTTGATCTTTTATGGAATAAGCAGTTGCTTTCAGAAGCTACTTGTTACTGAAGTTCCCTGGAAAGTCTGTGCCTTTTGAGTGTATTCACAAATGAGCTGGGGAAAAAGGGAGATGATAGAGTTTGCCATGAACACCAGATTATTCAATGGAGTAAAAAAAAATTGCAGAAGGGTTTTCTGATACTGCATGATGTTACAGTGCAAGTCAGTGTTAGTAAGTGCAGAGTAATAGAGTAAGTTACTTGGCGTAAACAGGGATGTGCCCACAGTGAAATTGCATGCCTGCATTTCAGATGCTGCATGCATTTGAAGGTAAGTACTGGCTCCAACTTCTCATTTCCCCAACAAAATAGGATTACCTGTTTTCTCCTTAAACTGTTATGCTGCCACTGTAGTGTCTATACAAATTGTTCGGGAATAAAGAAGGCAATAAAGAAGACCCCTTAGCCCCTGAAGAACCTGGGAGCATTTGTCACAGGTTCCATTGCCATCGGGATGACTCCTTCAGCCAAAACTGGTGCGTTTTTATAAGGGATTACGGGTTAAATACCTTCAGTTTCTATTAAGTGAGTTAACAGGAGTTTAAAGTAGTGGATTTTAAGAGAAATGGAAGAAGACAAAGCAATTCAGCATACATTCATTTTTATTAGTAGAGAAAATGACGGGCTTTGTACCCACCACCATAGTGAGCTATCCAATTGTGGGGAATTTTCGTCCTGACTGTAATTAAGTAGCTCTTCAGAGTGTGCCTAGATTAGAAAAGATAGTTGCAGATATTTACCCTACAGTGAATCTGAACAACAGACTTCCAGTTTTGACTTGAGACTGACTGAGTTGGGATAGCCTGGAGCATCCAGCACGTGGTGGCTGGCACACAGCAGGAGTAGGCAGGGTGTTAAATAGGTGAGTGTGCTTTAGAGGGGCCATGTGCACCACTTGAGGCTGGAAAGAATTGCAAGCTGAAATACAACTTGGTCAAACAAGTGCTTTTATTTGGGTTTATACAGTCAGGTTCAGAAATGTAATGTGAGCAAGCAAGCAGGGCGGAGAGTGGGCTGTTTTTACAATGTGAGAGCATTCAGTGTCTTATTATAGTTACAATAATTTCACAGTAATATTTTTCTGTTTCAGAGATGCTGTGTGTTGGAGAATGGAAATGTTCTTTCCACTTAGTTGAGAGACTGTGAAATGCTGCTTAAGTTGTGGGTTTCTCAGTGTTAGCAAAGTGTTAGCTCTAGGGAACTCTGAGAAAAACAACATGAAGTTATTTTTTTTTCAGAGTAGTTCCCCATGGTATAATTTTTAGTGCTTTGTTCCATCCAGTTTTAAATCACTCCACTGCTGCAGCTTTTATTTGCCTTGCAGCTTTTGCACTAACAACTCTCACTGCTGGCAATTTGTTCTTGACTGCGTTTGCTAACTTCACTTGTAGCTAATACCATTCCAGACAACGGTAAAATTAATCTTTCTTCACAATCTCCATATGATTCTAGTTGTTGCAAGCTTATCTAAGGCCTCTTTAGAAATCTTCTAACTATGCTATATATTTATTTTTAATTAATCCACAGAACCATTTTCTTAACCCTTATTGTTGCTATATAGGAAGTCTGTGAGATCAGAAGTGCATAACCTTTGCAGCAGCAGGAGCTTGCATTAGCAGCTTGTCAGGATGCCTGGGGGCAGCACCTGATTTCCATATACATTTACACAGGATTTTAATCAGAAATAGATGCACATAGTGGCATTTATTTATAGAGTGCTGTAACTATATGCAACACTTCAGAGCACAGAATGTGGTTTCCCCATTGATTTTACTTTCCCTGCAGCCTTCAAAGCAGTCTCCCTTAATCAGTCCAGCTGCTCAAAAGTAACATTTTCTTCTCTTTCTCTGGAAGCAAACTGATTTTGTATTTGCCACCTATGATTTATTTGGGGAGTGCTGTGGAGGTGACACTTGTTTTCTTTAACGGCTCTATCTTAACAACTGGCATTGGCCACCTTGTTTAAAATAACATTGATAATATTTGCTGTACCTGTCAAAGTGTCACTGAACAGAAACCATCCGGCACACTGTATCTGGTGGGGTCTGGGTTAGAGATTGTCTGTACTGGGATACATCTGAGAATATTTATGTGCATTCATACAGAATACATACTGAGAATATTTATGTGCAATATTCTCCACATTTCAAAACTTATTCAGGAGTCACAGTTATGGATGCACATCCATACAGTCAGTTAAAAAAAGGTTTTAAAGTTTGCTCACTCAGTTGTAAAATCTTCCAATGTCAATATATCCCTGAATGAAGGTAAAAACCTGTGTAAGGCATCACCTTTTTTATATTACCACATATTTAAAGAAATACCTCCCAAGTACCCTGCAGCTGCTGAGTACAAATCTGCTTTTTGTCTTTCTTGTAATAACTGTTACATATACTTCTGTTATTTCTTCATTAAGCAGCAGAAACATTTTCACCATAGGTTTTTGGGTTATCATTCTGTCATCTCATGCCAACCAGACAGTGTGAGGGGATGAGAGGCTGGAGCACAGATACCCAATCCCAGAATGTGCTCGCCATCCTTAACTATCTGGAGACACCGTGGATGACTGTCAGCAGACAGGAGCACACATCAAGGCTCTCATTAATCATTTCTCTAGTGCTCGGAACAAAAATGCCGTGATCAGGTGGAAGAAGCTAACTCTTTTGATTGTTTAAATACCTTTATTTTTCATAATGTGAAGTTATACTGAATGTATTAGTTCAAATGTACAAGTAGATTTTAAGGGACGTTTTCAAGTGTCTCCAGATTCTTTTTATTTACAGTTACACCTATCAGTGTAGCTTACCCGACGGGCATTAGCGTACGTTGCAAACTATAAACGCTTTCCCTTGCTAAGGCTTGGCTTGTGTGTCATAAAAAGGTCTCTGGTTTGTTAAGTTATTAACCAGGAGCAGAACACAATTTTATGTGCAGATGGGCTGTTCTCTTAGTTTGTTGTTACCTCCTTGAAGTGTGCTTTTGCCAACTTACCCATGTATTTTTTTCCCCTGTTTTCTTCTGAGGAGAAGAGCAGTCATTCCTACGAACAGCCAGTGTTGTGAGAGTGGGCACGATAGTCCTGTGACAAAGACATCGTCCACAAGTAGCAAATAGGAGGAGGGGCTATATAAGGTTGTGTTTAGTTGAAAAGAGTGAAAATATAAAGCAAAGCACATTTCTAGAGTTGATGTTATAAGCTCAATGGGTTATTGACTATCTTTTTCATCTTTATGTTAGAGTGCCTGCAGCAGTGATGTGATGCTACATAGAAAATAGGCTTTATAAGCAGATTCAAGTATGATTCTGTTATGGGTTGTTCAATGGCTTCTGGGGTAATTGAGTTACCAATATTGTTATATTCATTTAATTTTTTTACTGTGATTCTTGGCCCATAGGTTTAGAAAATGGAGAGAGTTACTCCAGATGTCCAGAACACCTGACACATCAGAAGCAAGCTTTCCCTAAGTTACAGTGAAAATGATTTCTTCTGTGGCTATTGCAATCAAATGAGTATTTTCTCAGCCAAAATATGAATAATAGACATATAGGGAAGACAGATTTTTGCTTTTGATGTAGTCTCAGTCTTAATTCCAGTTTAAAATTCTGTTTTCTCCTACCTGTCTTTTCCATATCTTTCTCTGAACACAGTCACAAACGGAAGCAGAGTATCTAACAGAAAACGTATCACAGAAGGCCACCTTGTTATGACTTCAGTAATTATTTCATCCCTTTATCTTCAGTAACACAGCTACTGTCAAATTTGGTGGAATTAAAATTAGCTGTGAAGGAAATTTTTGTAATACGTGGTACAAAACGATCTTTCACTTCATAATATTGATCTTGCCATAGCGCCTGGTGCCACAGGATGGCAGTGTCCTTAAATACACAGGAACCTTGGGAGGGCACAGCCAAATTCCAAGGCTTGGATCGGCTCAGCAGGAAAGAGAACCTGGTTTTAAAAACGATTAAGGAGAAAGGACAGGGGCTAACAAATGCATTTTTTCTATTTTACAGTTGTGTTACAGCATAGTTATTTCTGTGAGATACGAGCTGTGGAAGTTTGTGTTTTCTGTGTGGTAATTTCTATAAGATATGTGAAACCTCTGGGAAAAAAGTCTGTCTTGTCAATTGGAATTGGATTCTATCATAAATAGTAAGATTTGCCCCATTTTGTAAATTAAATGAGCTGTTGGTGCTAGACTGTCTTGATCACTCTTTAGCAAACCACAGCCAGCCACATAAAAGGTACAGGCTTTGTGGACTATTGGCCCTTACTAATCCTTGCCCTTACTAGAAGAGATTATCTGAAAATATATAAAAATAGGACTGTTGTGCTTGAATTTGAGCATTACCAATCAATCATGATACAAATGTTGAAATTTCCATTTTTTTGTAGACTGCTGTGCAATGGTAATAAAATCCATATAATATTTTAAAGGGAAAATGTTTCTCATAGTTAATGTCATTTACATAAACGTATGCATTCATGCATGCTACATGATAAACTTGGAGATTTGAGCATCTGTAGGAAATATTCTGACACAAAGCATCTTTTGAAATGTGTCAACATTGAAGGCAAATATCTCCTGTGCAAATGAATTTAGTAAATAAAACTTCTGTAACTGGAAGGCTGGGTATCTGTTTTACTAGAGTTCCTGGGTAGGAACGGTAACATGCAAAGTTACAATTAAACTGTAGGCTGTGCTTTTTCCTATGTTAGAGTAATTTTACAATAAATTGTTCTTTCAAACCATTTACTGCAGAGCAAAATAGGTGAAAGAAACATGGCTGTTAGACCACTAGCGAGCTGGTCAGATATTCACATGTAACTGCAGTTATTCTGTATCTTCATGAGTTCAGTGTCTTATTTATAAGTCCTACAGGATTTGCTAGTGCTCTGTGCAGCCATTATGGTGACCAGTGTGTCTGCTGTTGATGCAGAGGTGTCACTGGTGGAACAGCCTTTTTGAAGGGTTACCATTATGCCAGAATATTGGCTGTTCAGTCATTGCCCATATGACCTTGCTACAAGCTGCTGCTGCTGCTGCAATATCTTAAAATAGGGGCCTGAAAAGCACTTCTCACATACTAACTTTCTAAAAACAGTTTAAGCTTCTAGGCTTTTTGTACCAGGTGGATTTACAGTTACACACTAATACACACAGCTTCTACCTAGCAGCCACTTTTATGACCTAATTTTTCTCTTCAAGGGAATAGCAGCACAATTACATTATAGAGCTACTGTATAATTTACTTAGAATAAAACAAGAAGTCTTTAACATCCAGCTAGTTTTTAACTGAAGATATTTGCATGGAAAATTCAACATTTCTGTTGCAAAGTCAGAAGTAATATGCCACAACAGTTCAGCTTTTATAGGACACCATGTATATACAGCAGATGCTTAATTTCTGTCTTTTAAGGTTATATTCCTCTACTTTGTTTTAGGAAGAAAATATGACTGTAACAGAGGATTTTAGTAGAGTAGAAAATACTTACCAAATGGAAGCAGAGGTATGTATTCAGCTTAACCAAAAATTAAAAGAAAATAATAAGAAGTGTGGCAAACACCTATAAAAATTTGCAGACTCTTTTCTCAGACCAACGAGCATAGTGGCAAAAACACTATTTAAAGACTGCAGTTTATAGCAGAGTTCAGCTGCAGTCTTCTGTTGTTTTCTTCTCAGAGGAATGTGTGCTTTTTAAATGTTACCTGATGCTACAGACGGGCGTATTTGGTTCCGTGGCAGTGTGAGCAAACCAACAATTCTGAACTCTCCTTCACCCATAGCCCTTCCTGCCCTCTGCTTCTTGCAGAGTCGGTGGGTTCAGAAAACTACCCAAATTAATAACCCTTTTTTCCCCCAGGTCAGCTTTTTTTTTTTTTTTTTCATTATTTTAGCTTCTTGAACTGGGAGCAAAAGCAAGATCTTAGGCCAGTTACACAGCACCTGGATTTTGGTCTGTTCTATACAACTCTGCCATCAGCTTGCTCTAGGTAAAGCAAAGCTAATTGTTTCCTGGGTAATTGGCTTAGAATTCTGTAGGTTAAAAGCACTCTGTGGAATGCAAATATTATGGGAATAACCCCATTTACTTCAGTATCTGCTAGAGAAAGTATATTTTTTTGCACATTCATGCCATAGTAAGAAATAAATGCTGTGCTTGAAACATTCACAAAGGGAAATTATGTGTGTTCAGCTAATATTTTTTTTAGACCATAAAACTTTAATCACTACCCAACAACTTTAGAGATTCTTACAAAGTAAACCTGGAAGCCTGCAATAAAATGATAGGTGTTTTATAAAGCTGTGGTTTACAGTCCTCCTAAATAGGTTCAGCCTCCTTAGTTGGCTTGCTTTAAGGCATATTCTCATCTAAATAACACCAATAAATACAGAAATGGTTGACAATTTGAAGAACAAAATTTTGATTTTAAAATGAGTCTTAAGATACTTAAATGGTGTGCATCAGTGTCATGTTCTGAATGACTTTAACTTCCTCATAGAGACACTTACTACCTTGAGAGCTTAAATCACCATGCTTTTTAGATGACCTGTACTTAAAAATTAATAAAATTATTATTAATTATTATATGAATTATTGTTTAGGCTACAGACAAGCTTAACTTCAATGTTAAGTGGTAACTTAACCAATTATCTGTCTTCTGCTGTTAGTTTTTATACAACAAGGATTATAAGTGGAAAGCTAATTGCTTGCATTTAGTGTTCATTTGTGAGCAGCTTGGATCAGCTGGAATTGCTGTGGTTGCTTGGGCCACGGGGGTGGGGGCTGGAGGAATCCTGCCCCAGTGCTGCTGTTTTGGCTGCCCCGCACGCTGAGGCAGCAGTGTGGCCACTCTTTATGCAGAGATCAGGCTCTCCTTGCTTCTCCCTTTATGTATATCCTGGTTCATTAGTGCAGCTTCATAAACCAATGAAGTTCCATTGACCAGCATGTTTGCCTGCTTTAGTAGTATAAATGAATTTAAAACTCACTTCTCTATGTAAGAGTTTGCCATTATATCTGTGTTATAAGTAAAGTCTTGGAAGTCATGTGTTACTTCATTCTGTAAACTCTTTACCTTTGTCTACTGTAATGAATTTTTAGAAGACTGAAAGATTCCCAGGCAAATAGTTATTTTAAAGTATAATGAAGAATTCAAGATAAAAATATCTCCTTACAGCTGAAAGAGTAATTCATGCTATAACAAAGGAAAATATGCAGAAGAATGAAGTTGTGTATAAGATCACAAAGCTCTGTAATATTTTTATCATAATAGTTCATTTATGGCATGACGTTCTCATGGGATGAAGATTATGTTGGTTTTGTGCATTTCTTGATACACTTGTCTCCTTACAAACCATAACTTCTTGTCATTTACGGCCTTATCT
Source organism: Orthonyx spaldingii (assembly GCA_013397795.1). Classification (NCBI taxonomy): domain Eukaryota; kingdom Metazoa; phylum Chordata; class Aves; order Passeriformes; family Orthonychidae; genus Orthonyx; species Orthonyx spaldingii. Next base: position 2,117,779 of record VZTJ01006731.1, read on the forward strand.
AAACCTTGGAATGTCTCTAATAGTTTTGCATAACCTCGTGTTACTTTTTCACGCTTTTTAACCTTAACAACTGATGAAGTTAAAACATTTCTTTGCATTTGAATGTTCAAGTATCCTCTGTAATTTTAAGTGGAATTTATTAGATGTAGCTCTAAACGAAAATTGTGATTTTTTTTTTAGGAGGGGAAACAGCAAAATCAGCTATTGCTCAGTTGTTTTCTACCACTGAGGGTACCTGATCAAATGCTTCTTGTTTAACAATGAAGTTCCTGAGTACCCAGAAGTGCCCTAGTCTGAGCAATTTATCTCCTGCTTAAGACCCATAGTTCTTTTATTTCATCATTCTTTTGTTTCATCCCCTAGAAGGAGCAAATCTTGTAAATGCCGATAGCAATCTGGAAAACACTATGACAGTCCTCATAGCGAGACTTTCCACAAAATAGAGCTATGACAGTTTTCTGGCAACACAACACAGGGGGATGCATGCTTTTTATATATGTGGCAAGAGCTCCCACTGAAGAAAAAAATGTAAGTGTAACCTCACCTTCAGTCTCTGTTCAATTGGTGCTGCACCTTCCAGAGCCACTGAACCAGTGCAGGGGTGCCAACCAGGATAAGATCAGGTACTACACGAAAAGGCTATCAAGGGTAACAAGATGGGAGCATTAATCACTTTGTGATAAATGTCAATAACTACTTTTTACCTTACTCTGTATATGAAGTAGTTCCCTCTTGTCTCACGGAGAGACTCAGCTTCCTTGAATTATCTCATTCTCCACAAGGTAAATCTCTGGTATGCACACAGGAAGCTGCTGCAGTGCAGCTGACATGCTGTAACTTGGGTTTCTGTGTCATGTCCCTTCACTGGGGTAGATTGATGCATAGACTGCAGCAACCACAGGGGCAACTGCATGTCACAGGTGTTGGCAGTAGAATTTTCTTTACTGCAGGTTTTTTCTTCCACTCCTGTGAAAGCTGTATTAGTATGCAAAAAAGAGGGAGTCTGGCATAAAAGGAAAGGTGAATCTGACTCATGGTGAGAGCACTGTGCTGGAAGAGAAGATGAGGTTTTAGTTTTTCTAAAAAAAAGAGTTAGAGATCCAGGATTTCTGATTCCTGAATGCTGTATCAGCTCAGTGTCATTGCTTCAGTCCTGGCAGATGTGCTCTGCCACAGGCTGCTGGCTCCTGCCTGGAAAGTTGCTGCCTGGTTGGACTTTCCACCAGGAAAACTGTAGGGCTCTGGATCCAGGGCTGATGTGTGATGCCTCCTTCGTAGCATTTGGAAAAGCAGCTGAATTTCTAATGCATTGTCTTTTAAGGCTTCTTATTGCCAAAGCCAGAGACAGCTACGTGTTTAAATTGTTTTTAATCCAAGTCTGAACTGCCGAGTTCCCTCTCGGCACTACAGTGAGTCTGTTCAGACAACACAGGATTTGGAGTCCACTGCAAGCTGAACTGGGCTCGGCCTAGCTTAACCTCATAGCTGAGGTTTCTTGAACCTAATGCTTGGAATTAAAATGTCGTTCTCCTTCGTGCACAGTGTTTTCCACATCATTTTGCTTAAGCTTCTGCATAATTAACATCAAGCAATCTAAAAAGGGGAAGAAGCAGGATGCTTCCAGTCACGTGCCCCAAAGAGCACATTCATTCTTCAGATTGTCTACATACCAAGAATGCCATACTTCCTCAGAAAGGGATTTGTTAATCCTCAGTTTTAAACCATTTAATGAACTTCTTTCTGTTGCAAACCTAATGGTAGTCTCTAGGGCTATATAGAAGTCTTATGAGTTCATAAATGTGGGAGTTATGTACAGGACTAGTATGTTTAGCTACCTTGTAGATGTCTGGCTTTATACTGATTTAAATAAAAGTGTTGAGTCATAGTGGAAAATATTTTCATGTGATGTCTGTGTTCACTCACTCCCAGGTCTGCATCGTATTCAGTGATTTTGGAAAAATGCAGAATGTTTGCAATCTACTCATTGAAAAGTTGGGAACCTCTATTACCATCAATCCACCTCATTTCTACCACACACCAGAAGCCATAGACACTCTTCGGTAAGTTCTCTCACACGCCACAAATTTTACATCCTCAGTTAATATGAATACATAATTTATGCTGTTTGCAATGGGAGCAAGTAGTTTCCTTCACACCTATTAATATTTATGTTAGAGATTTCAGTATTTAACTATAACTTACAAATTAATGCTGTTCAGCCTAGAAGACAGAACTTGTTCTTGTCCCTGTGCAAAAGCAGAATGTAATAAAAATATTTTCCCACTGATTTCCACTGGAGTATAATCTGCTGTGAATTTTAGGTCAACAGAATTTGGCTTTGATTACAACATCATGTGTAGATTTCATTTGTATTTATTCAGGAGGGTTCGAGTGTGTTATCAGATACTGATAATTTTATAGACCCTTGCCAATTCCCATTACTGTTAGCTGGTGACATGATCTGGAAAAAACCATGTGTGGCACTTCTTGAGCATCAAAACATGCTGCCCTGAAGTTCACAATCTTGATATGTTTTAAATACTGACTATTCAAAGTCCAGGCTTCTGCCACTAATGTGGGAGGGACAGAAGGAAGTTTAGTCTTGTTTGGGGTTTTGCCTCTTTAAAGAGAAGAACTGCCTGGCCCAAGAAGCAACTCAATTAGCTGCTGTTAATGGTTCCAGAGATGCCAAAAGTGAATGTCAGAGGTATCTGCAGGAGATGAGGAAATCTGGCCAGTGAGGTTAAGCAGGTGCTAGTATGCCTTGCGGTTGAGCCGCAGAAATGCCTGGAGCAAGGATTGAACTCTTGCTCTGCACGACTCAGGTGAATGCCTGCAGCATACAGGTGTTAGCAGTGCTTGATCTGATCGGAACTAGTGAGGATGCTGACATTTCCTGCACACACTCTCCCCTCAGTGCCCAAGCTGTGGCCCAGAAGCTGGGGGAAGGTGATGTGCCTTAGCATCTCTGCAGTTACAAAACTCAAGATGTTCAAAAGAAAACTTGGCAGGAACACTGGTACATCAGTTGGCCCTGCTTGTTACTGTGGTGCTGCTTCTACCTCTCAGCCGTCAAGTGTGTGTCACTGCCGTTGGAAATACACGCCGGAAAGCCCAGGAAGTCTGTCGACTGTTTGGCCAGGCATTGGGAAAGCCTTTATTGATAAAAGAAGAAGAAACAAAAGAATGGGGAGGCCACATAGACAGTCACCTGTCACACTCTGCTGATTCACAGACTCTGCAGGAAAGAATCCAGAATGCTACTGCTTATGCTTCTTGTAGAGTGTTTGCTGTGTTTGAGATAAAGGGAAAAGAAAACAGAAGAAACAAGTTGCTTTAGAAACTTTCAAATCCTACACATTTTCTTAATAAAATTTTTATGCTTTATTGAGTTTTTGGGTTTTTTTTACTTCATTCTTATGGTAAGTCTGTCTGCTAAAATTAAGGTTACAGTTAATTCTGAAAGTACAGTTCACAACTGCTTGTTTTATTCCCTGGCCCTTGTAAAAAACAGCAAGATATTTGATGTGCCTAACCTTTGGTACTCCTGGCTGAAACTGGGCTACATTTACACCTTTCCTCTCAAAACTGGAAGGAAATTAATCCCCATGCTACATCATGGCAAACTGAACACGCAGTGTGTTCAGTTCTAACAAAGTTGGGTGTTCAACATAAAACCTGCTTAGGAATGTTTTATTTCATCATAGGAAAAAAATACACATTTTATCCTGGAGTCTGCTCAAGTTTAAAAAGGACATATGTTGTCTGGACCTACATTTCACGTACAGACACTGAAGTACTCAGTCATGGGGGTAGAGTTTTTTCAGCCATGGCTGCATGATGTATTTTGATCCATCATATCCACTGAAGTAGGTTTCCATATCAGGGTGATACACCTGAGAAAAAATATTTCAGGTTGAAGAAGCATCAAAATTGGCAATAAATACAAACTTAAACAATTAATTGAAGTTACTACACAGTTTGAAAATTCCTGATGAGTTATTAATGTACATAGAAGTACTTTCAATGGGATTTTCTGTGTACCATGGCTGAATTTCAGCCATCAGAATAGCAGCTCTCTCCAAGTACTTTACAAATGTTGAACAGATCGCATGAGATGTTACAAGCTAGATTTACACCAGCACCAGTGGTTAAAATCAGCACTGTTTCTTACTGCAGTAGTTCCCACTCATATTGTTGTTAGGGCTATTTGGTATTTCTTTTAGCTGGATGAGTTATCTAATGCAATGAGGTAGCAGGAACAGTAACGAAGCAGTGGGGGAAATGGTGAAGACAGACCCAGGTGATGACCTCAGGTCCAGCACGAAGATGCAAACCCACCAAGGGCAATCCGAGCCTTGTCTTGCTGCCGCAAGCCCACAGGGAGCGGCTGAGAACTGTCAGCTGGGAAAGGGTCATGACAAGTCTAAACATTTTCTGATCACTCAACTCTTCAAGAAATTACTGTGCCTACTAGGCTGTACGAAAGACTGAGTGAGGGCAGTCCACAGACCTTTTGAACTTGAGGCATAGGCATGACTCACCATCTGTTATTAATCTCAGCTAGACAGCCTTGAAATACCTGGGTTTATGAGCTTGTAACCATCAGTTCCTCTAATAATCTGTGTGGAGAATTAACCTGCCACACAGATGAATAAAGCAATTTTGTACCTTAAAAGCTAATTCCACAAGGTAAATATTTAAGATGAAGAATCTGTTTCTCCCCATGGAGTATAAAGGAAACTGAAGGTAGCCAGCTAACTGGCATAGTGAAAGGTACATTTTTTAGACACAGAGGGGGCAGAATCCAGTTTTAAATATTTATGATACTCATCTGGGACAGCATAGTTGCTGCTCCTAAGTTCAGCCATATTGACATATTTTATATTACAGTTGGTGGCTAAAACAGAATGGACTGAACTAAGGTTTCTCCCAAATAAAAGAGGTGATTGTGTCACACTGTGGTTGAGAGGGGTCCTTTATGTGCAGCAGCACAGTTTTGAGAGGGAGCATGGAGAGCCTTCAGGCCAGTCTGACTAACACAGTTCCTTTGGGAGGTTTTCCCAAAAGGCAGAGGATACCAATTTGAATCTCCTCTGACTAGACCAAGCATCTCCTGTCAGATGAATGGTTCACCTACTTGCTGTTACTTTAAATACAGACACTGCCACTATCCACAATTTGAAAGAAGGCATCCCCAACAGCATAGGGGTCCCTTGCAAAAAGCCACTTGTTTGTGGCATGCATGCCTGAAGGCTGTTTTCTGGATCAGAGTCTCAGACTGGTTTAAAAATCGGGTGTGCCTTGCATAAGACGGGAATCAAAAGCTACTTCAACCCTGATACACAAAACAGAATTTTTGGCTCCCAAAGAGTTTTGCAGTTAAGAAAGGAGACATTCTTCAGTCTGGGCAGCAGCTGAGCAGGAACTGTTTGAAATGCAGATTTTTCAGAGTAGAATTGAGAAACCAACATACTTTGCTGGCTCCCCAGACATCCTAAAACAAAAGTCTGTGTCTGCAACAGCCTGTACATAATGGAAATCAAGTTGCTAAAACACTTACAAACCTCAGCAGTTGGATGCTTTAAAGTGGGTAGTAGTATCTGAGTTTGGTCATTTTTCAGCTTTCAAAAACCCATGCTTGAAAGTACAGTAGTAATTTGTTTATCTGCTTTCCCTGTTAGTTTTCACTAACTTTGCATCCTAGCTAGTATCTATTAAGCTAAAGGTCAGCCAACTTTTTAACCTACAGGATAACAATCAAGTTGCAACTGAATAAAAAATAAATACTACCTCTAATCCCATAATAATTGTTATCTCTTCCTCAGGAACATAAGCTGTAGATTTGCCAAATCCATTTGCTTTGTTAATTAGAATTCGATAGTGAGGAGTATCTTTTAAATCCTGTAAAAATAGAAAGAAAATAAATAACCTCAAAGAGAGATGATGACTCAAGGTTGTATATTATAATCAGTTAACTTTCAGCAGGCTAACAGAACCTAAATCCACTGGCTATATATATATACAGCCAGTTCATTTTTATGATTCTACCAATGTCAGTTTGGAGAATGAAATATAAAGCAATCAGAACACATGAAATCAACACATGAAGTTCTTGGCATATCTGAAACATTTTTTTAAGAGTCAAGAGTTTAATTAACCTTTTTTTTCCTCACAGACCTTGCAAGAAACCATATCCTTGGATATTAGAATATTCTTGCTTTTTGTACATAGGCCACATGGCCATCTGTTACCACCCTCCTCTCTTTACAAGTGGCAACTGAACTCCAGAGAGGAAGAGACAAGTTCAGGACATAATACCACCTCCAACAACCATGGTCCCTATCCTGGAGAGAGCTAAGGCAACTTCTGTGCAGATATACATATATATGAATCTTCTAGGAAAGAAGTGCCTACGAAAACAAATCCTGGGCCAGGGAATGTGGGCCACCATATTTGCTGCTATCCATAAACCTTCCTGCCCAAAGTAACCCCCACTGTAAACAACAAAAAAATGATGGATGAACACAGATGGAGTTTGTGAAGTGGTCGGTATCCATCAGTGAGACAGGAATTGGCCTCTGCTCAGCGATTTAATAAGGATCTGGAAGTCAGAGGAGGGCAAGGAAAACCTTGGGCTGAAAACCTGGCTGATGTTTCGAGAGATTTGCAAGGACCAAGCTCAGTAGTTGCTGCCTAAAGGTCAGAAGGCATTTTGCATAGCTGGTGCTTATGACATGATAGGCTAAGGCAGTTAAACACCAAACCAACAAGAGACACTTAAACCCCTTGTCATCGCTATTGAAATTAAAACAATAAAGATGAACACAAGGCCACTGGGAGAGCAGAACAATGTAAAGTACATAAAAAGAATCAAGTCTGCTGGGAAATTCTTGGAGGTTCAGCTGGTGACAACACTACTGAAGGAGGAAAGAAAGCAAGGATGCAGGTGTTTTAGAAGCCAAAGATGAGTGATAGTTGGATAAAATTACATCAGGGAAGGAACCAAATGCACGAAATGGGACTAAATGGCAGTTCCCAGCTGAACATAAATTTTTTGCTATTGGCAAAGATTTTCATGTTTTCCTCATTTTTAGTCCTCTTTGACTTAATGATTAGTGTCTTCCTGCCACTTAAGCAGCACGTCACTGGCATGCAGAGAACACAGCACTGCATTACCAGGTTAGCACTGTCAACAAAAATTTAGCATCTGATTTTTAAATACAAGGACTTAAGCTTGAGAAATTCAAAGGCTTTAAGAATTCTAACAAAAATATGTTTTTAAACAGATTTACACTCCAAGTAACCAGATCCTCAAAAACAGTCCTTTCTCACTGAAACTGATTAAACACAGAGGATTACTTGCATTTCTTAGGTGCAGTGAAGATGCCACCAATTATGGATAACAAGATAAAAGACTTAACAGCTTCTCAACTTCAGTAACAGAGCAGGAAAAATCCATTCAGACATAATAGGTTGACACAGCTACTTTAAATACAGTACTGTGTATAAAAAGTGAGTAATTTTAATTTGAGATATGTCCACTACAGCCCTGACCAGCGAAGCTTAGCCACTCAGTGATGCAAAAGCCAAGGTGCAGTGGGACCACAGTGCAGAAGCAGCAATGGTACCACTCAGCTGCAGAGGTGATACAGGACTCTGGAGTATGTGCCACTGGGATAGCAGGAAGTTGGTCTGTAACAGTGTTTCTGAGGGTATTTTAACTTGAGTGTGTGTATATTAGTAAAGCAAGAGTTAGTACATTCAGACCTGTTTAGCTGAAGGATATCTGGGTTGTAGTGGTTCTTCTGGAGCATCAGCTTTTACATCCCATCCAACAATGACTCCTGAATAGCCAAATTTTCTGTGAATTATTACCTGGCCCACACGGAACTTAACATATTCAGGCTTTGGACTGTGAACATGAGTTGATTCTAATTTAACAAAGAAAGAGACTTAGCAAGGATAAAAGTTTGATCAGTTATATTAAACATTTTAACATAAATTCTTCTGACTTCTACTTGAATAGAACTGATAATTAGATTAAAAGGTGAAGTAAAGAAGAACAAGTGCTTTGTTTTTTCCCCCAGAATATGAATTACTGTATTTGACAAAGGAACATCCACTAAGAAAGGCACTTTTCTATTTCTATGCCTTTCATACTACATAGGGGTCTTAACAGAGGTTTAGAAAGCATTAACATGTGTATGCACTGACAATTACTTAAGCCTTACATACAGTATTTTACAGTGCTTACATGTGGTAACTGATTGTGACATTATTTTTTGCCAGTTTAGGTCACAGAATTCTTCTACTCAGTCTGATTGCAGGCACTTTTTTTCCAGGAACAACTTGAAATTGATCTAAATCAGTTCATTTGAATCAAGTGAAAGGTGTACCACTGTTGTATAGGTCAGTACAAAATCCATACTCTGGTGTATTCAGTAAAATACATACATATAGTTACATCATACTGATACTATTACACAACACAGGGAAGAGGCCTTGGATATTACATCTTCTCTTTTGTTTACTGAATATTATCAGTCATGTTTAGAGAAATGAAAAAGGGAAAAAAGTCTGTCATTTACAAATTAAGAATAGAAATCCACTATAGAAGCCACTATAGGCAACATCATGAGTAAAATACAAAAGGATTGCAAAAACTTCAATACCTGCAAAATAAGAATGAGGTTTTGCTTCATTGTCACGACTTTTAGGTTTGTTTTCTCCATAGTACCAATTCCTAAAATGTAAAATTAATAACTCAACATATAAACAAGTTCTTTAGAAGCTGAATTTTAGTAATAATCAGAAGGTTAATTTTCCTAAGTGGGATAATGCAAAGTATCTTTGATACAAACTTCTCTACAATTTGAAGCCTGCATGAGTTTTACATTAAAAGCACTCTTAAGAAATACACAAGAAAAAAGAATTTGTTCTAACAGGAAAAAAAGAGTATGACTCATTTCTTTTAATATGTTACTCTACAGTTGCATTAGAATTTTTATATCAGAGGAGATCCACTAATTTTTTATAGAGGTGAGCAAACACTGTTCTGCACTCTAACAGCAGGATTCTTCAGTATCTTTTGTAAAGTCTTTAAAAATTGGTTTACACTGGTATGGACAAGGTGTCTGGCGAAGAGTCCCTGCCTAAGGCTGCAGTAGGTGTAGCTTTTCCTTCTGCACTAGACTGAATTTCATCTGAATTTAAAGGATGAGGAGTAGGAGACAGACATGTTGAGAAAGGTGAAATGCCTAACATTTTTCATTGCTATTTTGAAAAAGAGATAGAAACAAAGAGAAAACTGAATATTTATGCTTTCAGTTACGCTTTCAAATATTCCTTCTGCTGGCAGTGTAACAGCAGCAGTCTATGAACTGAGGGATTTGGGTAATATTCTCCATCCATACTAGCCAGCAAACATTGGTGCCAAAAACATATAGGTTGTCCTAGTCTCCTTCCTCTCTGATGGTTTCTTTCAGTCTTACTCTCTTCACCCTGCCTGGAAGAAAGTGAGAGCAGGTTCCTATACAAACAATGCTTTTTTAAAAAGTTCTGGTTTAGCTCAAATCTGTAGGAAGAGTTAAGGCTGACAAACACCTCTTAACAGAAAAAGGAATGGCAAAAATCTTAACTTGTCCAACTGCATTGTTAAAAACAGCTGCCACTATGGAAGGTCTCAAATGACATTATTTTTAGGATAACCAATTCCTTATAAAATATTCAGAAGCCACAAACAGCTCCAACTATATACAAATAATCAATGGATCATTTGACCTTTGCAGGCTCTATCTTTAGATGTGCCTGGAGCTTTCCACAAAGGTGCAAAGTAATTTATGGTGAACCTAAGAAGAGCACAGTTTCCATTTCCATTCATAGACCATTCCCCTAGGTTTTCCTGGGAGCAGAACTAAGTCAGGATTCTCCACAGTTCAGAGGACTTTACACCTGTGATTATTGTACATGGATCAAGAATAAAGGATCTTTGAAGGTCCAGACAAGGTAAAACCTTTGAAGTATTTCTACTGTACAAAAATCAAATCTCACAAATAAACTCTTCAATGAACTGAAAGAAGTCCATGAACAGCATTCTTAAATTAAAATGCTGTGCATATATAAATGGATATAATTTTACTTTTTCTAGACCAATCATTGTCACATGGCCAATAATCAAAATTCCCCTTCTTCTTAGCCCACAGATTTTCTGTGATTCCTAATGCAGATTTTCTTGAACTACCATATAGAGCATAAGAGATCTATCTAATGCTTTAGCATCTGATCCTACAAACATATAGTTGCTTACAGTCATTAATTTGGTTAATTGTCCTGACTTCAGTGTCAGATAAACTTCAAGGATATCATGTACAGAATTACTGCCGTGAGTTATGTTTAGTATTGCATGGAGTTAATTTTGATGTTTGTGTACAATATAAGCACAACGTGTTCTTAAAACTGGTAGAAAGTTCCAGATCAGTCTCAGGAAGCAAATGAGAGATACTTCCTCTTTGTCACTTATTTCCCCCACAACACACTTTCCTGCTAAGAACAGACCATGTCTGAAAAATCTGAAGTGCAGACAGAAACACCCTACCTTGTCTTTGAGAGCCACAGCTTTAAACGATCTGCCCACGTATCCAGACTCAGGTAAGATCTTGTTGAGATGCCCCAAGAAGCAATTATCCTTTAGGAGTGAAAATGATCATATTGTTTTTAAAACCTTCTCTAGTATTCTTATACAGATTTTTACTATTTAAAGTTTCACTTCTGTAGCAAAGAGGAAGAAAGGGTGAGTGGCCATGAACAAGTTCTCCTCGAGATTAATATCAAGACTGCAAATGAATATTCTTGCAATCATCACTTGTACCAGTAAACCATATGTAAATTTTGGAAAATACCACGTTTCATTACAAGATTGCTTTCTTCATGTACTCAGACTATTGGAATTGTTAAATTACATTCAGATTCTGCAGCTTCAACTGTTATTTGAGAATAGTGAGCATGAGATATTTTTTAAATGGTGTACATAATCAAAAGACTATTAAAAAAAGCCTACAGGTTTTTGCATAAATCTAAATAATAAGTAGTTGACTCATGCCATGAGGCCTGAAAATTATTTCACTCTGGGTCTTTATGCATAAAGCCAAGCTTAGTTCTCTTTTCATCAGGCCAATCTTTTGCTCTTACTGCTTCGTGTACTGGAGTTCCACCAAAGAACCACAGAGCCAGCGCACTCCACAGGTCGCTTTGTTACAACCGCGTCTTTCTTTGCAGGGTTCATTTTCAAGATACCAATGTTTGCCAATGGATACCACTATCAAAAATTTGGATCTGATGTAATATTCTCCACTTTTTATTTGGAGATAGATGTGTGGGATTCTGTCAATACACAGCTGCTTAATTCACAGACAAAGTGGCACTTCTTACTTAACTCTATCATTGTCACTGCCTTAAGTAATTTACTGTGAATGAATTTTGTTGGTTAAGAGTCTGTACTGAGTCACACTATGCAAAAAAATATTTTATAACAGTAAGTGTCAAAAGGTTATGGAAAATTAGAACTAATGTTACTTATCAAATGCTTAAATTTCATTTTTTGAAAGGGACATAACCCTTAGGAACATTCCTTGGAATGTCCCAAAAAATAGTGAGATTAAGGCACAGTCATGCACTCATGCAGATTATAAAGATTTTTATGTGAAGAAAACAACAATTGCTATTAGAATTTTGAAAGACATCCTTAAGCAACTAAATATGGTCATATTAAGCCACAAAAGTGGTCAAGGTATGATTTAAATATTGGTTTTGTATAGGAATATCCAATCTACCCACACTCCAGCTTTCCAGGAGAAAGTGTCATTGGGGATGAGAAGGAGAACTCTCTTACAAATAAATGCAGTAGGAAAGGTGAATCTTACAACCTTTCTGTTATTTGGATGCGCTCAGCAGGGTCCATTCCATACCACTGAGATATGAAATATTGTGCAGGAAGAGCCAAGAGCAGCATGGAAATCTGCAGAGCTGCAGCTGCATTGATATGAGGCATTCCAACAGGAAGTTTCGTCCAAGACACTTCACTGCTGCCTACTCTGAAAAGAGGAACAGAAAATCTTTTAAATTATACAAAATACATAGCTATGAGCTTTGCTAGGTGTGTAGTACTTACAAGTTTCCTTAAGGTTGCTTTGCTGGTTCACAACATAATGCACAATCAGTACTCAGGCATTTCGGTTACAGCCAGAGCACACTTACTTTAGGCCAATTTAACTGCATTAAATTTGATGGTACTTACAAAAGCTAATAGAAGACTAAAGTAGACAGCTTCACAGGACAAAGCAAAAGCCTGCTTTCACAATTGATGCAGGCATCTTTTTTGCCTGTAAACCGAGAGGAAAAAAAGAGAAAGTAACTGGGAATTTGTGTGGCTGTCCAATTTGCAGTAAAAAGCTGCTGTCCATGAACAAAATTCATTGTGCTGCTTTGTCATCTGATTCAGTGTAAATATGTCTGACATACCAGATTGATGGCCTCGAGAATAATTTGTTTAGATTCAGTGATCATTGCACATCTGACAGAACTAAGGGGTTTTTCTTTCAGGTTGAAGGCAGGTATAACATCATACCAAGCTGATAATGTGCCACAGTCCCATTACTAGATAAGAAAAGGATTTGACATCACTTCTCATTCCAGAGGCACCTGAAACATCATACCAGTGCCTATTCATGGCTCTTTCCTCCTTCCCCATCCAATTAAGATGTTCACCTTCACCCAAGGAGCACATTTACTGTTATACATCTGTGAAGGTTTTTCAGATCAGAACTAAGATGTGCTGAAATTTGAGACTTGTGTCTTTTACACAGGTGGTCTCAGAGTGCCCAGGTTTACTGCAGCATTCACCAATGCCCACTCCCTGTTCTCCAGGAGCAGCTGTTACAGCTCCTACTCTCTCCTGGAGTGGAACACTCAGCCTGCAAGCACAAGCAATTCACTTCAGTAGTGTCCGAGTTGCTTCTAGATCCTGCTATCCTAATTTATGTAATTTGCAAAATAATTTAGGTTACTGTAATGTACACAGCACGTGTGCACATGGAAAGGTAGATTTATGAAAACTGCCCAGCAAAAGTAGTCAAGATCACAAAACAATGCCAAAGGAAACTCAAAGAATATTGTAAGGAATATGAAAGCATCTCAGTGTGATGAGTCTTACCACAAACTGTATTTTTCACTTCTGCGTCATCTTTAGAGCCACCAGCAAAGAAAAAACATCTCCTAATCTCCTTTTAGACATGATCAGTAGTTGTAGAGTACTTGTTTAGCCTTGTATATTGTGGGGGGAGGAAGAGTCACCGCTAACCAAATAGCCATGAGCACCCTGCGAGGCTGGAGGACTGCACAGAACCCGGGGATCGCTACCGCGCTGCCCACAGCCTCTACACAGCACGGCAATACAACTTCTGCCGCTGCACATCTTCCTCCTGCTTCTAAAATCGGCTTTTTGAGCAGCAGGATCCCCAGACAGAAAGGATACGGTAGCACATAGGGAGTTAGCCCGAATCAAAACATTTTTGTGCATATTCCGAAGCACCCGAACAGCAGCAAGAAGCGCGGGGCCCGAGCCGCAGCAGCTCCGAGCCGGCAGCACCCGGGAGGAGCCGCAGCCCCGCTGCTCCTGTCCCGCTGAACCGCGCTCCCAGCCTCGCTCCTGTCCCGCTGAACCCCGCGCTCCTGTCCCGCTGAACCCCGCTCCCGGCCCCGCTCCTGTCCCGCTGAACCCCGCTCCCAGCCGCGCTCCTGTCCCGCTGAACCCCGCTCCCGTCCCGCTGAACCCCGCTCCCGGCCGCGCGTCGCGTCCCGGCTGCGCGCCCAGGCGGGGCCGAGGGCCCGGTTGTGCCCTCCCCTGCACAACAACGCCCAAAGGGACCCCGCAGGGGCGAGCGCCGAGCCTGAACCCGGGCCAGGCTCTCAGCCAGGGGGAGGTTGTCCTCTTCTCTTGTCTTTCCCTCGCACGAAAAAGCTTTCCGGGCAGACGGGATCAGGTTTTCTTAATCTCAAAACACAACAAACACCCGCGTGGACTTTATAATAAACCCCGACAGGTTTAAAGAGATTAAAATAAAGAAATAAAAAGTTCTAATTTATTTCTGCAGGCTAACTTAAAGAAAATAACATTTTTAACTTCCTTACCTAGGTAGTTTCTCTGTGGATGTGGACAAGTGGCTTGAACTGGCTATGAATAGAAGTCCAGACGTAGTTCTCTCATGTGAAGCTTATGCAAAACGTGTCCTAACAGAAACCTGTAACCCAGCCCCATGTTGTGCCTCTCGCCACGCTGTTGGTACTTCAGAGAGCACCTGGTGCGGTCCCTGGGCCCGGCTTTGTCACAGCTGAATGCCGGCACAGCTGGAACGGGAGTGTCCTGAGTGGTTTCGATAGTGCCCAACAGGAACTGCGGGCCTGCCCCTGCTCAGGGGCTGCTGCAGGGGGTCGAACCCGGCAATGAGCCTCATCTCTCTCACGGATTTCTTTGGTGTAAATTCAACAGCAACCAAAATTGCTGATGGCACCCAAATCAGAGTGGGAGCAAACAGAGGAGGCAGACTCAAACTGCAAATGATCCAGAGAGATCAGAGCAATGGTAACATTACAGACAAGAAGAGAAATTCATCAGTAGCAAATGTCGAGCCTTACCAAGAAAAAGGAAATGTTCTAGCCATCACTTCTCGCTTACTGAGCACAGCTCTCTGAAGGGCAAGACTGTGAAAAACACCCAAAATGTTATCAAGCCACACCGAGTGAACATGTGGGAACTAAGTGGCCAGGCCTAGGATGGATTTTTGTTGATGGATTTAAACCTGTGCCACATGGCAGGAATGCCCAATTGAAAACTCACATGAATACTAGCCTAGACTAGAAATACAAATTCTAGCTAATAAAAACAGTTTTAAAATCATAGAATCATAGATAGTTTGAGTTGGAAGGGACCTTTTCAGTGTCACCTAATCCAACCCCCCCTGCAGTAAGCAGAGAAGTCTTCAGCTAGATCAGGTTGCTCAGAGCAACCTCTTTGCCTCACACAGCCCACCCCAAGGAGAAGAGACTCTTTGGGGCTATCGTGGCTGTGTTTGCATCACACCAGCCCAGGCTGCAGCAAATACTAGCACCTACCAGCTCCCTTGAACAAAACCTCAGGAGCCATGTAAACACCTGATCCTACCTCAGGGAGGCTGAAGGTTTTAAAGTGTGACCCAAGCAACTTATTACTGCCCAAACATTAAGACACCTTCTTAATACAAAGTAAATCAAGTTGCAAGATGAAGATGCTTCTTTTACAAAACAGGTTACTCCCCATGTGCTTGAGCACAGATTTTCAGTGCAAGAGCCAGAAAGAAACCAGCCCTGTGTGCTCTGTCATGACTCAGAGGTGGGCAGAGAAGAGGCCAAAGCCCGAGGAAAAGAACAACTTCATAAACTAGCATGCAAGAAAAAAGAAACAATCCTGACCATAACACACTTTCAGATGATCTGCCCTTTCTTAAGACAGCGTTTATGTGAATTTTCTAATTTTTTCTAAATAACCACTGATTTCCCTTGTAAACTTTGTCGATCAGAAGAGTTTAGCATTAACACACATTTTACAACCTCGAACACTTTACAAGCATTAAACAGCATAAAAGTTTCGAGTTGTAGATATTCAGCCTTCTCCCATGTACTTGTGCATGCAGATTAACTGGTGTCAGTGAAGGACAACAGCAGTACAGACTGCACATACACCCAGCTCCTCATGTTGAAGATTCTAGCTGGGTAAAAATAGGCAGTGTATTGAGAGTCAATCACTAATTAAAGACTTTTAAAGTAGCTCTTTTTTTTTTGTTTAAGTTTTTGACAGCTGTATTCCATTTCTTAGCAGTTCATGGAAGCTTACACCATCTTCCTTAATAATTAAGAGAATTCAAGTTTTTAATAAGGTGCTCAAATTTCAAAAGAATATAACCCCACTAGATTCCTCTGCTACAGAATACAAATACAGTAATTCTTTCTAATATTTTAATCATATTCTAACTAGGTTTGCATTTTAAGTTACAACTGTATTATTTTAAATATCCTTGTTCAAAGTCAGATTCAGAGATCTGAGGCAAAACACAAATTAACAGCTGAGACTGCCTGGCTCTTGAATGCTCACATTGTTTGAAGTCAGTACCTCCAGGAATAGGCCTCTGCAGAAATCTGATGCTGTATGAGTTGGTTACCTGCCTCTGCTCTTGCTTCCTCCTTCTTGGTTCTTGGGTTTGGTTTTTTTTAATTTATGTACCTAGCTAAAGCAAAATGAAAGGCCAACAGATCAAGTTTAGGTAAAATCTCCCCGTTTCAGAGACAAGAAAAGGAAGCACAAAGGAAATTTGTATGGTTGTTACCAGACTAGGAACGTCATTCCCAAATTCTTTACCCTGTCCTCCCTTCAGCGCTCACACAGATTTCAAAATACAAGAGAAGACTCATAAATTCTCACTGCAATTCTGTCAAACAGTAAATTAAGCCTGTTGGAAAGATTTCTTAGCATAGTATTTCTCTGAACTAGAAAAACTACCAGACACTTTGGGCTTTGAGTTTCCTGTTAACAGTAGTAAAAGCCACAAAAATTATATTTTGCATTATAATTTGTTGTACAGTAAGTCAAAGCTATTTAAATTCCAGTCACATTGTATGTTGCTTGCTGGCACTTGCTTTATTTTCACATTTGCTTCAACTAGCAACAATGATTAATTTTTAAAGCCATTACACTTTGCTCATTTATCTTTGGGAAAAGTGACAAACATTTTTTTTGGCAAAGCTCATATTGATTGCTAGAGCAGAAAGAACACAGGCTTTGGCACAAAAACTTTTCATTTTGAAACCAAAATGGTCAACTTCAATAATCACACAATTTCCTTCATTTAATGAGCATTTTATGATCTGTCCTAGTTACAGAGAGGGGGCAGAGCTTAGCGCTGCGGGTGTGACCAGGTTGTTATCCTATACCACACACAGCATCACTCAGGACCTGGATTTGGCAGGAAAAGTCAGGTGTCCTTACTGGAAGTTGGCTGCTTTTGCCTCTCCCGCTCCAGCAGGAGGGTGTCAGCACAGGACCTGTGGGACACATTTGTGGGACACGGTGCTGAGGAGAGGCTGCGGTGGCTCCCAGGGTGGTGCTGCAGGGACAGTGGCCAGGGCATCCCAGTGGGGCCATTCTGCCCTGCTCCAGTGCAGAGCTGGAAGAGGCAGCGAAGGTACCTGTGCAGAACTGAGCTCAGCAGAGCTGCAGCGCGACCCCTGCTCGTATGACCCAGCTTCCAGGGCCTTGTCTATCCCTGTTTTCCATTATTTTGGGCTGGGAAACATTGGCCACAGGAGCTCCCCCACCATATTGCCTGTGTTTCCTGACTACCCCACGGGCAGCGCACAGGAATGATCGTCCTATTGCCTTTGTCTGGGGAAACCACACGAACACAACCCAGAGTGTCTGCCACCTTGTTCTTGTTCCTGGTGGTGAATACCTTGCTGTGGGTAAAACACTTTCTCTTTTTGTATTGTTTTGTGTGTGTCTTATTCCATCACTTGGTGTTTTCAGTAAGTTGTTCTCTACCCAGAGTCTCTCCTTTTTGTCCCTCCTTTACTGGAAGGGGCAGGGGAAGGGGTGTGGATTGTTTGGAGTTTAACTTCCTGCTGGTGTTAAAACCAGCACATGCTCCAACAGCACAGTCAGGTACCAACATTTCACAGCATCTGTCCATCATAAGCAAAGTTTTGATTTCTACACAAAATAAAATAACCACAGTAGGTTTAAAAAAGATACTTGTCACAGAAATGGGAACTGGGATACAATTGCATTTTTATGGATCCTGTACAGAATTACACAGAAAAATATTTTTTTAGATCCTTTCAAAACAAAGTTATTAACTGCTTAAGATTATTCTCAGTAACAAAACTAAAACCATTTGATGAGCACACCATTATTATTATTGTGCTATAACACTGGAAATGCACATTCAACAGAACTACAACCTCCAGGATATAACAGCAGTGCCGAAGGAAGTGTGTCATATTTTCAGTATTCTGAAATTATTTTCTCCAAGCAGAATGTGCCAATGACCAAAACTCACACGGATGCTTGGGACAGAGATTTCTCCTCAATTGTTAAAACAATTCTTGCTTTTGCCAGACTTCATGTGGAGTCTGGAAAGCCACAAGGAATGCAATTCCACTGTGACCATTCCACATTCCCGTCACCCAGAAACACACATACCTGCATGTGTCAGGTGAGTGAGGGTCTCTTCCATCACTTCCTTTTGTTTTCAGATAAGGAGGAAAGGATCATCTGATAAAGCAAATAACACATGAAATTAAACAGAATCCACATTTCTTTTTTTTGCACCTATTGAGCAGAAAAATATAGACACAAACAAACCAACCCTGCAGCTTTGTGAAAACACATCCAGTGTCGACTTTTCCTTGCATCACGCGCTCAGGGCAGCTGGACTGCAGACCAGTACTCTGGCAGGCAGGGGATTCTCTCTGCTTAAGCGTTTTTAGCTGCTTCTGGAGCAGTTGGAAAGCAGAGATTTCCATAGATTGGACGTAGCTCTGGTACAAACAATTGTCACCTGAACAGGGAGGGCTCCCTGGAGGATTAGAGGCGGGTGCCCTGGTGCACGTGTGACAGTGAGCTAAGAGAATTGGCAACATGGTGTCTTCAGTGGCAGATGCTGCTGCCTTTGTATTACCCCCTGAACTGCAGGGCTTAGTGAAAACCCCTACAAAATAGCAAATTCTCCTCTCTATCAGAGAGCACTCTGGTTCCAATTTTCTCTGCTCCCACTTACCCACTATACCACACTAGCAGATACCGCTATACCATATTCCACAAGGAATCAAAAGGAGCTGAATTTAGGGAGTTCTGAAAAACATACAACCAATCGTCCCACAGCACAGTAAATTACTAGATAGAAACAAACACTGGTGGACAGCTTAGAAAAACATGTTTTCTATTTATTTAAAAATAAGTTTGTAGTTACTACATTGCAGTGACAGTAATTCTTACACATACATTCTAGTTTGTATAAAAGGATTCAAAGTATTATGCATCAAAACTAACATAGAAAGTGTCCACATAACAGTAAAGAAATTTCCAATCCATATGTACAAAAAGAAAGGGCACTGTTATCCTGGTGAGATACTTCAGGTTATAACATGATAATCTAGATTTCTGGAAGGAAAAAAGCCTTGATAAAGCTAAAGAATTATAGTTCTCAAAACTGTTACTCATTACATACAACAGATTTGTGTTTTACATAATTCTGTACAAAATAAGTGTAATTTTTAATCTGAAAATCTGTCAGTTTTAAAATTAACCCTTCTAGGTAATTTACTTGAAGTTGAGCTCCATTCTATACATATTGAAACATTATGGCAGAATTTAATTCACACATGATCATTATCCAGTTGTCCACCACACTTCTGCAGTTTTAGTATGGTCCAAAAATGTAACTTCTGTATGGTCTCAATGCATCAGCAAACCTACCCGCGCAGTTGTAAGCACAAAATACTACATGTACATCACGCAGTACGTGATAGGTACTTCTATTTCTTTCTACTCCTAATTTGTGTGACCTCATTCTTTGTTCTTTCAGTGTAGGAATTCATAGTATAGTACTACTTTCCCTCCCTAAAATGTATTGTTTGCATTATTTGAAGTGAATTTCCTGATGTATTTATCTGCATTAAAAAGGATCCAAATGACTACTTGTCTCACTACGTACCTCCTAAAAGCTAAATTTATTCACCCTTATTTTATTGCAGCATATAAGGTTTCTCTCTAGAGTGCCTTGAGGCTGTTAGAACCTTGGGAAAAGGAGGGGGGAGGGGGTGAGGGGGAAGCAGCTAATCACCTTTTTCTGCAATTTAAGATGTCTTTTAATCTGGCTTCCTGGCACGTTTCGTCCTCTAACACGCTGTAAAAATGACATGGCGAATTCCCGCATTAAAATCAGCAGAAACACAAGAGCACCTGGAGGTTAGCTCTGGTTTAAAACCTACCTGCTGTTTTCCCCCAGACATTATAGAAAGTGAGCAAGCTGTACTCATGATTCAAAACCAGGAAGCTACGTAAGCTGTCAATGCCAGATTTGTTATTTCAAACACACTGTCAAGCCTTGGCCAGTTTTATGAAATGTAATACACTTCCCTCTGCATACGAACAAACATGTATATACAGTAATTTACAGCAGAAAACTACCAGCCCTTTTATCAGTTGAATATCTAGGTCCCCTTGGAAACCAATCTGTTACAAGAACTTCAGGGATAAAAGAAAATATATACTCATTGTACACAGTTCATTTGTCTTCATTTAGGTAGTAAACAGAAAATGAGCTTTTGCTGTTTCTAGGTGAGGTTTTAAAACCCTCTACCTTCTCTATCACAGCACTGTAGCAGAGTTATAATTAAATATTTTAAAACACTGTTAAAAAAAAGCAAAAAGAAAAACCTTCGACAATCTACTGTGGACAAAATATACTCTTTTAGAATAAGGTAAGGACTCAGGACACAATGTAAATATTGTGGTATGGCTATATCTTGATTGACCAGTGATGTTAAAATTACCTCAGCAAGATTCATGTGCTACAAATAAAATGTTGATGAAAGTGAGCTTAAAAGCCTCTAACCTCCAATCTACTATATAAATACAGGGTGAAAGGGTCCATTCCAGTTAAGCCTATTGCTTTTATAGAACCAGTCAGCTATTTAATATGTGCCTAAATTCAAATTACATGCTAAAGCATTTACTTGTAGTCCTTGATCCAACAAATGTGAGCAAAATATTTAAAAATGCAGTGTAAAAACCATAACAAACTTGAAGTTGTTGAATGGACAGACTGTTTTTTGTGTTGCATGTAGTCCTTTTTTTGGTAAGACAAAAGCCTCTGGCACAGAATTGGTGCTTAAAAATATTTGTACAGCAGTACAGTGAATAAGCTGTCTCTACACTACAATTTATTTTTTAATAGATATTAATATCTATACGTGCTGCATCAGGGTCCTTTATCAATTAATAGTTTTACAAATATTAAGCCATAGTAATATTTAACTCAACCAACTCAACCTTACAAGTCTATCAACAAACTGATCACAGATACAAACCGGACACTGTACAAATAAACATCTGTAAATCTTTATCACAGCAGTCTAATCACTGGAGGAAGACATTTCTCTGTAAAGTTGTATCACTGGTCCTTGCCAAGTGACAAAGAGCTCTAGTTCAATATTGACAATAATAATGAACACTACAGTGGTAAATTTCAGTTTAGTTCCCAGAGAACACACTAACAACAGAAACAAAGTGGCTAAAGAGTTGTTAAGTATGTAGGCACAGGTACAATGATTCCTGTTAAACATTTAGAGCACACTTATGACAGAAGCAGTATTTCCTCGTTGGTAGTTAAAGAACACACTGTTATCAAGATACCACTCCGCAGCAAATACCAATTTTAACGTTTCCCAGTACAGCATAGAAATACCAGAACATTATCCTCATATCCAGGTCAAATATAAACAAATTTAATGAATAAAACTGAGTTAATTGCTGCCAGATCGTTTGCATGTATGTGACTATGAAGTTATGTTATTTACAATGCAAATGTAAAACAAGCACATGAGGTTTTGATACTCTATTTTCTGAACCAATTAATAGGTACTTGAGATGGCATTATAAAACATGCATATAACTACATTTCTTAAATTATTTCAGAACACTGACCAATAGTTTATTGCTCACATTTAAAAACCTAAGACTCTGTAACCAAAAGCTCTTTTTCTGTATTGATACAGTATCTCACAACCACCTCAAATAATAAAGTTTTCCCCAACCAAAATACAGTCAGATGGTGACTAAAGTCTCATAAACAAAGTTTTCAACCTAGTGAAATTAAATTATAAAAAATATAACTTTTAAATAAATCTGGTATTAATTTCTAATAAATTTCTAGTGTTGCTTCTACTAAAAAATTGACCCCAATTATCCACAATTTATTTTTAAAGGAAAAACATTAATGTGTCTAATAAGAATCAAAAACTTACTGGCTAAAGTCACCGATATAACTGGGTGGGAAGCAGTACCCATGTTCTGCAGGTAAGGCCTTCTATCCTCGTAAAATTAAGATGTACAATCTTCTACCTACTGTTAAGGGAACGCAGATTATTTCAGTCTCCAAAACTTACACACAAGGTATTCTCGATATATAAATATATACATAAACATGCCATAAAAAACATTATTACAAACGGAGTAAATACAGAAGATGAATTTTAGATATAATCTATTTTATATATTACAATGCAGATAACATCAGGAAATTACACATTTTCAAATGATTGCCTTCATCAGTGAGACTTGACAAAATTAACAAGTAGAATCAATCGGTTTTGAATTGTGAAGCTGTATTGCAACTGTACAAACGTAGCTTGTTATCTTACCACATGTTTAGTGACTCCATTTTAATTGGATGATAAAGAAATACTTGTTAGAAAAAATAAATATGCCAACAAATGAAATACAAACGAATCCCTGCCCCCCAAATTCAAATCCATAACAATTCAAAGAGGATCCGGAAAATATCTGAGCCATTTTTTGTAGCAAAATGAACTACCTAAAACTAGGTATGGCAGATACTAATCTGCTATCCACAGCAGCTTATTTCTATTCCTCTTGGTGGCAAATACCAATATTCTTTGATCAAACTTTTATGCTTTTTTTTTTTTGTAAGAAAATAAAGAGTGAAGAATCAGGCCTGAAATACATATACAGAATCTGTGCAAATTTAAGGTCTTAATTATGCATGTCTTCCCTTCCAGACATTGCAGATGATGTGTAAAAAAACAAAAAAAAAAAGTATAACCAGAAAATTTTGGTTACATTTTTGTACCATACCAGATCTCAGTAAATACAACAACTTATGTAATTTTTTCCTTGAAACTGGACAATACTTTTTTTAAGTGATAGAAAATGGTATTAAGGTTTGTTTGTAAAGGTATAAAATAACTAAATGTACCATAAACAAATAAATAACTGCTTTTCTTTTCCAGAGCAGTACATATAACAATACATTCCCCTAAGTCATATAGTTATCATTTACAATAGACAACTTAATTTTAGTAAGGATGCAAGAAATAATAGAATACAAGGCACAATCATTAAATGGAATTTTTCTTTAGGGTGTATATTGACATATGTCAGCGTGATATACCATAAAAAGTGCAGAAAAACACAATGTGCAATGAGACCACTGTATAAAACATGATTGCATAAAAAGTGATTTGGCCTTTTAACCCTAATAATTGAAAATAACCAATCTTCCCCTTAAAATTAAACTATAAAGTATGACATTTTAAAATTTTCAATTCTAGTGCTATCTAAAAAATCCTGAAAAAAATTTATACCTGGGTAATATTTTAGATGTATGTGTTTATGTATATATTAATATATACACATACACTATTCTTTGTAGGTCATTTCAGCCTCTTAAGCATGTCTAAAGTTGTAGAAACAACAATCAATCTGGATCAGAAAGTAAACATCATAATTCCATACCTGTCCTGTAATTTCCTTGAATCCTTTAACCAATTATACATTTAGACTAAAACATCTCTGTCAAAGGACCCCACCAGTGCATTATTTTCTACCAGAAGTACCAAAAAGGATACATTTCAGAACAATGTTAACAACTTACTATTTAAAACAAGACACAGCTTTTATCACTGCAAATGGTATGCTGTACTGACACTCAAAAAGAAAAAAAGGTTTTCCACTGCACTGATTCTCAGTCTTTGGCACAATAAACAGAGATTTAGTGATTGATACAAGAATCAAGGTCTGAAAAATTAGACATTAGTCAAACTTTTTCCAATGTGGATATATATATTTGTGATTACATTTTTGCTATGTTTGGCAGAACTTGGATGAACAACGGCCTGTGCTAGGCCTCTTTTGCAGCCGAATGTTCTATCACAACTGAAATTAAACATTTTCAGATTAGCAAAGTTTGGTATTGTATTATTTAATAGAAATGTAAGTGAATTTACTGCCACTTTTTGCCAAAGTCTGCCTTTCTAGGCGACTTGACTTTACAATCAAAGTGTACCTTGCTTGGTCAAAAATAGATTTCTGTTTTCAATTTGTGGCAATTAAATGTTCTATTACCTTTTTTCAATTGTGTAGAGATATTACATACTGCTTGAGCAGAGTAACTCTGAACTCTGTACGTCAGTCAGAAATTGCTTCAATTATTCTCAACTGTGAACAAAATGACTGTTGAAATGTATAACCTATTTGGAGGGCAATAAATAGCAAAAGTTTAAAATATATATTTCTTTCAAAGAATGTTCTTTCAGTTTATCATTTTGCTAAATTTCTCTCCCCAAATCAGAACATACTCTTTTAACCCATAATAGCAGCAGGGAAGCAGAAGTCTGTTCTGCTGTTCCTTAACTGTACCTGCTTCATAGCATTCTGAAGTAAAACCCTTCGCAAAAATTACCACCCAATTAAATTAGCTTTTGCTTTTTCAGTCAACTTTCGGACTCTGCCTCTGCTTGAAGTTCCAAAAGTTAAGGAGGTGTCTTCAAACAATAGCTGCCTTTGCTCTTCCTCAGAGTCATCTTCATTGTAAAAGGCTGTCCTCCTACCCTGGTTTCTAGTTCTCATGTGAGGTTCAGAATCTTTAAGCTCTTCAGAACTCTCCTCCATAGGCTCATGTGTCTTTTTCCTCCTGCTTCTTGTTTGCATTTTAACATTTGCAGGAACTAAGAGGTCTGAGCCTGGCTGGCGGCTCTTTATCTTCCTTTTTGGCTTTCTACCCCCACGACCTTTTTTTTGTAACAAGTCTTCCTTCACATTATTTTCAGAAAGAGAATTGCATGCAGTAGAAACAGAGGCTTCCTCTGGTATATCCCTTGTGGTCTGGATTGTATTCTGCTCTGCAACCTTTTGCTGTTCAACAATTTGTAGCTTTTTTGGTTTCCTGCCTCTTTTCTTGTGCACCACCACTTCACAGCTACTGTTATTAGTTGTCTCCACCTTCGGTTTCCGTCCAGGACCTCTTTTAACTGGAGGTTTCACAGGCTGTCCTCCGTGTCCATTTACCTGAATGCTTCCTGATGCCAAAGCATTATTCGTGCAATCTGCTGTAAAGAAATGGTACAGAAATGCTTTAAGTGCACATCATATAACAGATTTGCATTTACATTCATTTTCACACTTCTTTAATAAAAACTCTTACTAAAATATCTGAATGGATCCACAGTGATTGCCAATCTGACAAAATCTAAGAAACCCGAAGTTGAGCTCAGAAAGTTGCATTCCAGTATGGAATGAGAACTAACTTCTAGTCGGATTTAGCACACAGTGGCTAAAGGACGGGAAAAAAAACCCAACAAACAAAAAAAAACCAGGAAAAATGCAGGGGAAAAAAAAAAGAAGGGAAGAAAGGGAACAGCTGAAGGGTTTTTCTCAGATACAACACCAGTGGACAAAACTCCTATTTTGTATCTGCAACAGCAAAAGGTTGCTTAAAAAGCATTACTGCAAGGATTGGGAATACTTCACAGCAGGTCATCTCTGAAGAAATAAAAATTTTCTTTCAACCTGAGGTAACATCTTTGGTTTCAAATTTGTACAGATTTCTCACATTAACAGACAGACAGCAGAATGTACTTGCTTGGAGACTTTTATGGGGTGTGAGTTTTTATTATGTGAGGGGTACTCAACTTCCTCAGAGGGGCATGTCACAGGACCTGATACCACAGGCCTTGCCTAAAATGTGGTCAAGAACAGGCTCACAGGCAGCATGATAGCTCCTCCAGCCCTTGGATGAAACACCCACGCACAGCTCCTGCTGTGTTCCAATGTGCACCATCGTGCACTAAAAACAAAGGCCTCCTCTGTCCTGCAAGTGCACATGCAGGAGACAGGGCCACATCAACAACATTCAGATACCCCCGACCTGACCAAACATCCCATCCTGTAACAGCTGCATATTTTGCCATGCAGTGTGGCAACAGCTGGGGCCTTTGTGAGAAAGCTTACAAGCAACGGACAGATGATTTAACTTATCAGACCACAAGCTACGTTTTCAGGAGCATGGATGAGTGAGAAAGAACTCCTCGGGGAGAGGACTACAAGGAGTAGGCAGATTAATTAGATGGGACTCAATTTGCAAACTACTCTGTCCCCCTTTTTCAGAGAAAAGATGTTTAGTGGATCTAGCTGCTTCAAACATCTTCCTAACAGTTCAAAGCTCCTTCATAAACAGGAAAGCTTTTTGCCTAGGAGATCTTATTTCAGTTTCCACAGAAGCTTTGAATTTTAAGGTATTCTGACATCAAAAGACCAAGCAAGCTCACTCAAGAGATTTCATGAACTAGGTCCAAGCAGGCCATTCAAATATACTAAACAGAAGCAGTAAATGCTGCATAGGTGTTTTTTTATTTGCTGTGCCAAAAAAAAATGAAAGAATGAATTTGCACCTGGAGTCCTCTGATCCGTATGCTTGTGACTGCACACAATGTTATCACACTCAGTGTTACTGACCCAAATATAACCCACAGAAGTTTTATGTGATTAAACACACAGGGTTTAAAGTGTGACTGTGCAGAAGTCTGTTTTGGAATTTAGGAACTCCTAACATGATGTGTAATAATTTAAATGAAGGCACAGATATGTTAACATCTCAAAATCATCTAGACAACAGTTATCACACCATGGAAATGGTGTTAGGAGTAGTCAAAACCATGCTAATTCATAGAGAAGGACACTAATGGTGACTGAATTGCTCGATTAGACTTCCCTGTTCTCCTAAATAAAAATGCATTCTAACTTCCCTACGCCCAAATTACCACAACTGAAGTACAACACTACAGTCACTACACCAATAACTCTGAAGGTTGGGAGGAAGTTCCAGAGAAATTTGGTACCTTGTGGATTAACAGTGGAAGATTTTACTTTGCGCTTGATTTGCTTCTCTTTCTCGGGATTTTCTCTCGTGGAGTTATTCCTAGTGTTATGACTGTAATCAGACAGGGTAGGGTTTGATACAATATTCTGGTTCTTGGAATGTTTGGTTGAATTCTCCAGTACTAGAAGGATAAAAAGAAAACAAATTATGCAAGTCAAGTAGTTTATACTACATTCAATCTTGTTGGGCTAAAATGGAACTCATGTTCTACTACAAACAATTTGAGTCAGTGATCCAAAAGAGAGAAAACTTCCTAGATAAAATAAGATAGCCTAACTTGTTCAGTTTCCCTCTGAAAAGCCTCAAAGGCCCATCAGCTTGAAAACAGAACCAGTCTTAACTGAAACATATCAGATTTCCAAAGAGCCAGTTTTGTCCTTAAAAACATTCACTGCTTAATTAAACAACAAAAAGGACCCAACTTGCCTGACTTTCCTGATGCTGCAGTAGTATTAGGCTTTGTAATTAAAGGCTTTATAGTTAAAGGCTTTGCTCCTGAAGAAGTAGATGGTTGCTCTGTGACAGCCACATCTGTTATCCCCCTGTTGCTTCGAGTCCGCACAAGGGAGGAGGCTTCAGCAGCTTTTCCGTTCATCTGAGGCGGAGCGTGTCTCAGTACTGTCGACCGTGCAGGTGCAGAGGATGAGGAAGGGGCAGAAGTTTCTGCCTTCAGCTGAGGTTTTATTAATCTCCTCTTCCTTTCAGGGCTGCAAAAGGAGTAACAGTTTGTATTCTGGATGACCACCTTGCCATTTTACAGGAATAAATAAAATTAAATGCTAGTGTCTGAGATCGTGGGAGTAAAACAATCACCTCTGCATGAAGTATGTTAAAAACATGGCATTTACTGTGGAAATTCATGTAAGTTGTGAGCTTCTGAAAAGTGAATCTTTACAATAAATACTATAGTTATATGACAAAGCATGATGCCATCACTATCCTAACGATGCCGTTTTACTGTACACATTTAGCAGTTATTTGAATTTTAAGCACTTACACTAGGATAGCTCTAAGTAAAGTTTAAAACTCTTCCACATCATAGGGACTTGCATGTCAAAGCTACCATTCTGTAATATAGGGAATAGTAAAGGAAGTATTAAGAAAAAAACACACCAAGTTTTATTGTTTAGGTATGTCAAAATTCCACAGCATTTCATGAATACTATAAAGGAATTAATGTACCTGGATGCAACACTACTGGAAACTGAGCTGCTTCTACTTCTTTTTTTCCTTCGTTTCTTTATTGTATTTCTTTTATGAAAGCGTAGGGCAGATTTATAATCTGATAAAATAGAACTTATGTGCTCTTCAAAGAAAGCAGAAAGGCGCAAGCTCATGCTGTAGATCTAAAAGAGAAAAGCCAGTAAACAAGTTTTATATTTTTCCAAAGTACCCTTTAACTTATTTATCACCGAAGAATAGCTAGAAAAGTAAAAAATTATTAATATGGAAATGTTTTAGGGAAATTTACAATCTGTCTCAACAAGTATACACTAACCCTTGTGTAGGTTTGCTTTAACTATTTTCATAGTTTTGAAGTGTATTACAACTGAAGATGACACAGAAAAGAAAAAATTAGAAAAGCCACTTTTTCAATTGCCTTTTCAGAATGTATCCTTTTCTAGCTTCAACAGAAATCACAAAGAGATCCTTAATGTAATTTTACTGTATCATACTTAGGATCAAGAAATCTTATTTTCTGCTCTATTAAGTTGCATCCTTATATCCTATATTTGAACATCAGTCTATTTCTTTCATAGATGACTTGTAACTACAAGTAAGTTGGCTGCAACAGGTACAATAAATGTATTGGAATTATGTAGGTGCACTTTTTTTTTCCCATCTCTAGCCTCAGATTATTTACAGAGACTCTCAAACTCAGTTTAGATCACAAGTAATTATTTGAGCACAGTTGCTATTAATTCTGGAAAGAAAAAAAAAAAAGAAAAAACCCCAAAGTGACCTGGCTAGGTACTTTAAGGAGACACAGCACCTTCTATGAAACACAAAGACAATATTGAACCAGTGCCTATTTAATGGCACACCAAACCATCTGAGACTCAAGAGGTTTGACAGATTCTGCACATGTTACTGGAGAGGGCATGCAAAGGAATGTGTGTCTGATGTGCCAAGTTAAAAAAAAAAAGCTGATGACTTTAGGTTTACTGTTCAAGAAGGCATCAGTGACATCAGTTTACTGTTCAAATAAGCATCCGTGACATAACGTAAGATGCTAAAAACATAAGTGCATGACAGAGTAAAAACATCACCATTCAACTACATTTTGCATGTACTGAAAGCATGTATGGTCTAGAATATTAAAACTCTTGACATAAAAACCTTCCACTTCTGAGAAAAACAAAAAAAGACAAATTTATTACTATACCAGTCTGCTTGGAAGAAACGTGAAAGAAATGAAAATGTCAAAAGAACCTAAAAAACCACATAAAGCTAATGTCAAGTATGATGAGGTCAAGGACAGAAAGAAAAACTGCAGAATCCAGACCTGCCCCCAAAGCCCTGCCATTTGCTGCAACTGAAAGAGTAATTCTTTTATGGGGTATGGCAGCCTCAACAGTGTGTGGGACTGCCTGCTACTGACTGGGGAGTAATCACTGATCCTGCTGGTCACCTACTAATTTGTGCCCAAGTCTTAAAACAATGAAGTCCTAATGATTAATTTGCTATTTATAACAGCCAAACATAAGAGCTTTTAATAATTCTAGTCTTAAAACCTAACACATACCAGTAGAAGAAAAGCTACACAGAAGCCTTGAACCCACGTAAATACGGATCTATAACTTAACTGCTATCAGATACTGCACCTACTTACTAGCAGGACATCTCAGTCAGAATAGGTTTGTAAGCTGGCACTTTATGTAAACTGTCCTGCTTCCCAGAAATC
Organism: Orthonyx spaldingii; assembly: GCA_013397795.1. Lineage (NCBI taxonomy): Eukaryota > Metazoa > Chordata > Aves > Passeriformes > Orthonychidae > Orthonyx > Orthonyx spaldingii. Next base: position 2,147,728 of record VZTJ01006731.1, read on the forward strand.
ATAAGAGCTTAATTACAATCCTACTGCATAGTGGTGAACAGCACAGAATTTCAACATCCTCTACTGTCTATACCCAGATATTTCAGTTTGGGGCAACCTCCAAAGTGGAGGGGCTCTCTGTGTGTTTGTTTTGAAAATCTAGTTTCTTCCCCAAAATATCAGCTAAATTTCACTATTGTACTCATGTTTCTACAGAACTTTTCTTCCATGTGGCTTTCCCTTTAGACCCAGTTTCTAATATTTACTTTTGAAAAACATATGCAGAACATCAGAACTTTTGGTATTTAAATAGCATACATTCCTTTCCTTTCAAATACAAAGCTATAATAGTTTCTCAGAAATATTCATGTTTTAAGATCAGAAATAATTAAAATTGTTTTTTTAAAGTAATCAAATTACACTGTCTCTCTGCTTTTTTGGTCCTATATTTTTCAGATATAAGTGTTCTTTCAAACAGAAACAATGGAAAATAATAAAATCTTACCCTTGATCTTTTACTTGGTGTATAGGCCTTGGAATTGCTGAAAATAAGTCTCACATCTTTACATAACTCCATTGGTGACTCGTAGTTGCCAGCTTCCAGTGTTTCTCTAACAGTAGCAAAGTCCATAGGAGTGTCAATAATATCTCTATAATCCTGTTTAGAAATAGCAAAGCAATTTATTATAATTTTTTTTCCCAAGCCTTAATGTATCATTTTCATTAGGATGAGTTTGATAAACCTGTTTAACCCAAGTGTCCTCTTTAAATAGGTATGCAAGGCTGCTGAAGACATTTTGCTCTTTTCTACTAATATACAACATATCTCCTTGCAGACATACTCAGCAGGGTCAAGGTTAGAAGTTAACTGATAAACAATTTAATTCATTTTATAAACAGATTTTCTGAAATGCAGAGCTTAGAATTTTGTGTCCTAAGAGTTGCATTACTGACACACTGACATGAAGATAACAATGAAAGTGTGATTACAAGCCTTCTGGGTGGCTTAGCAGCTCAAACCTGGGACTAAGACTAGTACTGTTCTTATTTACTAGTTTTAAAATGTGAAGTTTGAATAGCTGAACCTGATCAGAAGCTTATCACATCTTTTCTGAAACCTAAGCAGTTTCCAAAATGGAGACCTGACAATTTAGGAAAGTAATAAAGTATTAAAAATTCCACAGGCTTAGGTAGGACCCATTCAAGCCAGTGACAGAACCATTTTTCTAGGCTATGGACGAAACAGAGATACACCCATATAACAAAAAGTTTAAATGCCAAATTTAACCAAAAAGTTAACTTAATCCATCAGAGCAAATAGAAGCTGCAGGAGTCCCTCTGCATGTTAAACAGACTTGTGACACCAGGGAGCAGTGTGTTTCATGCCTAGCCTAGTAGAGTGCTCCCTATCAGCTCCTGTGAGGATCTCAAACAGAGGGTCACTTGTAGTTGGCCACAGCATAAAGTTTAGGTTACTTCAAAAATAATGGTACCCAGTGGCTGCAGAAGTGTCAAGACAGACCTACTAGTGACTTCTGAAAGAGAAGCATTTCTTTTCTCTAATATAGACAATTAATTTCACCCAAGTTAATCACCCTAGAGTGATATTTTACAGGACTTATGTTAGAAGGAAAGCAAGCAAAAATCTTTGCTTTATTACTTCAAGTTTTCATATAATCTTACTTTTAGTTTTTATACTCTGAAATGAAAATAATGATCCTTGACAACACGTCACATGCAACAACCAAACACGTGCATTTAATATATGACCATTTTTCACTCAGAAAAGGAGACATCTTAATTGCAAAAGCTGTAATTTACTTTAAAAGCTGTAATTTACTTAATAACATAAGCATCCCTGAATATAAAATATTTTCCAACAAAAGTATCTGAGAGAGCAGAGAAGTATTATTTATTTTGAAATTAGTTTAAAAAAAAGTAAACATTATTATCAAGTGACAATGAAGTGCTGCAAAAAATTCTGTCACTACAGCTGCCTGAAGTTTCAAGTGAAAGAACTGAAAAAATGGTCAAAATCAAAAAAAAAAAACAAAAACAACCCACCACTTAACAATTGGATTATAACCAGTTGTCTTGTCCTAACATACTCACTGGATACTCAAGAAGATCCACTGGTTGTCGAAATGGTTCAGAGTCTTCACACTGAAAAATGAGATTCAGCAGCTCCTGGCATTGCTTCTTCCATGACTGAATGTCATATGACTGAGCCCTATTGCGCAGCCGCCGCTTTGGCTGATGATCCTGAAATGACAATATATTGCCTGGTATGTATTAAATTAACCAGCTGCTTTTACAAAATCGGATGGAAAAGTTACCCCACAGGATATAAATGAATTCACAACATGCAGCAGCACAGACAGAAATACTTTTACATTGAACAGCGCAGTAGAACAACGCGTCACTAAGGTCAAAACTTTCAAAAAGCTGACATTACACTATACCAGAAATATTTCAGTTTTACATTCCATTGTTTACAAATACATTTCAGCAATTGTAGCACTAAAAATATAAATTAAAAAAATTAAAAACATTTACCTTTCTTTTTCTAGTGGAAGTCCCCGGCACATTTGTGTCTTTCTCTTCTTCCTTTGAGCAAGATAATGAGGCGCATAAAAAGGTTAAAAAATATAAGCATATATGAGTAGGTGAGTTCTTTTATACTTCAAACTTATAATTTGAGCCTTTACAGTCCTACCCCTGTCCCTCTGAGAAGCATTTTACATGTCTGTCAATTTTGAGAACCTCTCAGAAGTCTAAGCAGCATCCTCCAGCAAACTATTAAAGATTTCTGCACTAAAGGAAGAGAGGAGGCTGGATTTTCACCCAGTTTCCCAGCTGACAACAAGAAACATTGTACTGACAGAAAAGTACACTCCACTTCCCTAATGGTGACTGAAACCAGTACTTTGTTCTTCCACAGGAGAGACAGTGGTCTTGTTTCTCCAGTGTATCAATGCCAATGCCCAAGACACAACCACTTACCTCATCAGAGTCAGACAACACTTTCTTCTTCATTGCGTTGTATAACGGAATTATGTCATAGCAACTCTGGTCTCTGTAAAAAGAAACACAAGCTGACACTTATTTTCCATCTTCACCTATGGAATCAACTGTAATTTGCCTAAGAAAAGGAAAATATTTGTGAAGCCATTCCCAAATAAAATGAGAATGTGTTTAGTGCTAGATGAATACTAAGAGAACTGCAGTAATAAGCTAACCATCTGCTCAAAAAGTTGTGAAATATAGACCACTTAACAGTGTGAATGTTTTATAATTAAAAATCATAATCCTTTACCATGCATTTGTCAGCAACAGAAAAATCTAATCCTATACTATATAAAGGGTTTGAGGCCCATCTAGCTTTGTAAGGAGCATTACAGGGAATTTATCGTACAAAAGTTCAGTGTAGTAATTTATCACCCACAATGTAGGACATTTGAAATGCAATGTGTATTTGTGTAAGAACTAACACTACTATTGCATAAACCTGCATAATTAAATCAGCAAAACACACACTAATTTTCAATTCTTGATTAACATATAGAACTCCTATACAGAGGGAAGCCCAAAGGTGTTATACTATGTAGCAATGCAAACCACTGGGAAGAAAAGTGGTTTGTAACACTTTTACCACTTATAACTGTAAACACTCAGCAACTCCACACCAGAATCATAATCCATAATAAAGGCTACTGCCACTACCACCAGAACAGCTGTGAGAGAAGGTGAAAACAGATAAACTAATTGCAACAACCTGCCCCCATTTTCAGCTTTTTAAGATACTTAGGTAACTTAAGAAACTAAGTCTTACATTCTCAGAGGCATCTAGCTATTTCATTCTATTAGATATAAAGTCTGGGCTTTACATGAATTGCTAGTACACTTAAATTAGTATATTAACAGACTCAAGCTATAGGCCATTATTAAATAAGAATAACCAAGAATATCCACTAATTTAGCTAAGCCAATTAAAAACATACACTGTGAAAAACTCTGAGCTACATACACTTTGAAAAACCCTGAGCTGCTTAATTAATCAGAAAAATACCCATGTAGGACAAAGATGTTAAAGAACAAAATTAGTAACAGAAAAGCCCTTTAGATACATATATGTTCCTAATGGTGTATATTTCACTAAAACCTTTAACATCCAAAGCAGTTAAGTGTTTTACATTCTCCAGCCAATATCAGAAATTACAGGCACCAAAGAAACTGAAGATTTATTTATGGAGTTAAAGTCCTAGATTTCCAAATACTAAACACAGTTCTAATGCTTTTTAAGAACACACAAAATAGAAAAGAACTAGGTTCAATTTAACACTGACAAACTAAATCACTAAAAATGTCACAATTTTTGTTAAAGTAATGAAGTATCTTGCTGTGTCTATAAGGTGGAAACAGCAGCACTCATTGTGTACAAGCAAACCAAGGCATTGAACACAGCAAGCTCTTACAAACTTCAGGTCTGTAGATGTGTCAACTGACCTAAAAATCTTAAATATTTCTCATTGAGTTTGTCTATAAATAATAGAACATTTGAAAGACAGTTACAACTTCTGTCAACTACAAAGCCTCTAATTTTTACTTTGCATACATATAAAACACAGTTGTCAAACATATTATAAACTGCAACCTAGATTTTAGAATTAAATGCTCACAACTATGTTAACACAGGCAGTATTCACACTCAAAATTAGAACTCCTAACTTACCAATGAATATATCTGTAACTCCATGAGGATACTCAGACTCATTTTTATTATTTAGAAGAAAGTCTCTCAAAATAAACTGCCATGCCAATCTATGCCACTCAATGTATTACAGAACTTGTTTTGCAAACTTATTAAATCTTTGTCAACATAAGCTGTATTCTTTTCTGCCTGAACAGCAGACAACAGATTTATTTAAAGTGCAGAACTATCTTACTTTAAAATTCAGATCTGAAAAGTCTCTTACCTTGGTAAGAGATAGGAATAACAACAGACCTACTAAGCAACTCACTTTATGAAGTGCAGCAGAAGATCTGTGACAAATTTGGCAGATTTGACAATAGGACTTCCAGGTTCATTAAATGTGCGAGTGTTGTGCTCGATGTACCGCACCTCCCACATTAACGAGGAAAGGCGCCTGTAAATAAACAGTTGGCAGAAAAGAAAAGGAATAAAAACAAGTTCTAGCAATGTATATGAACAGGGGAAAAAAATGTTACATCCTTCTTCTCATTCACCATTGTTTTCCATTACATCAGAAGATGTGCAGATGGGATATGCCGGTCTAAGTGACCAGCAGAAGGCAGCTTCCCCTGGCTTGCCTTTCTCATGTTAAATTCTGTGCTAATCTATACAAATGGCTTTAAGAACACACAGTGGATATCCCTCAGGAAAACTCAGCTGTGACACTTCAGCTTTTATTATTCCTTTATGATGTACATACCCCCATCCTATATCACCTCTGAACTCAGCTAACAAAATAGTAATAAAAATGTTTTAAAGTATAGCTTTTCCAGATAGACAACAGTAAGATTTCTCCTGATTGAATGACCTAACTATAGAATAGCCACATTATAAAAAATGATGCACAAAAGCAAAAGAACCAAAAAAAAAGATCCAAATCTAAAAAAGATTAAATAAAAAGACAGCAAATACTCTGGCAGCATAAAAGTTACAGTTTTAAGGTAAGCCTCATGAAAAGCTACCAAAAATCAAAAGTGATCTGAACAATCCACAAAGGGTAAAAGAAAAAAAATTCACTGGAAAGCATAACACAGGGTGGCTGATTATTACCCAAACAGGCCTCAGCAATATTACAAACTAAAAAACCCCAATTTATTGAAGGTGTGTTGATTACCAAAAATAACTTCTTACTCTTTTGACAAGAGAAACAAAATCCAGCACAAAGTTCTCTCCATCTGACAGCAAAGCAGCACATTATAGACAAGAAAGCTGCATTACCTCATATCACACAATAAACATGGAACAATGTAAGTTCATTATTGCATTACAATGATAAAAACCAGAGGTGCTTTTTTTGAAAGTGAAAAAGCAAATTTAGTTTAGAAATCAATCTTCATTTAGTATGTATAAAGCACTAAAAATGATTTTTGAAATTTGGCTCAAAACAAAATGCTATCTATATTTATTCAAAAGAAACTAAAGTGATGCTGATTTTCCAATCAGAAATAGAACAAGAACTCAAGGAAACAGAAGCAATTTAAAGAACTATACTCCTATATAGATATTAACTAAAACATGCAAAAAACAAAAAAAAAAAAAACCCACAGCAATTACAATCACAGTTTAGGAAAACATCAAAATGCATAAACTTAAGTATAAACAAATATAACTTAAGTATATACAAAAACATATAAACTAATTTGTGTTGCTTATAACGCTTATTTGTGTTGCTGTACAACAATTCAAAATTTCAACACCAATAACTCAGGAAGTCAGATTCTGTGTAGCTGCTTAAGTGTTAATGCAAGAATATTTTTTAGAGCATATTAGGACAACACACCACTTGAGATATTTTTAAGGTTTCTCTTATTAAAATTATTTTTTAAATAGTTTTTAAAAAATTATAAAGTGGAAACTTAATCCTTTGGACTAAAAGTCATTTTACTAACCCTGCAATTTGAATCTCACATGGAACAAGTCATTTGCATAATCAGGAATTTGAATGCCATGTAGTTCTAAAATACATTTTGGAGATGTTCAATCCTTTTTAGAGTTTTAGAAAATGGAAACCTAGATCAAGGGTAGAAGACGGAAGACTGTAAAAGCACACATCCGCACCCATCTCCTGGTTTGGTATGATAAGACAAAGAGCTACCAAAAATACAGCTGCCAGTAGAGCACAGCAGAACTGAGACTTGGGTCTGACCTGTAAAATCTGCTTTCCAGTCTTTGCTTAATGGTACTGAGGTCTGTGGGATATGCCACAACAGTGCAATACATTGGGTAAGCCTGAAGATCCACAGGTGCCACAAATGCAGAAGCAATATCTAGATTAAAAAAAAAACAAAGCAAACCACAAAAACTCCAGTGTTATATACCACAAAGTCCCACAGCAGTTTCAAGATTCATCCCCCTGCAACATATGCTATTTCTTCACGTTTGAAATGCACAGCAGTTTCCCAAAAATAGCAGTAACTACTCTAGATATTCCACACAAATTCTGATATTCTATTTAGAGTGCTTGCTGAGGTGTGTGCTGTACATACCATGCTGCAGTGACTGGGTGCCCTTTCTGTTATGCATGAAGCACCACACTCCCCAGAGGCACAGCAAGTGCACATAAAATATACACATTTGAAAAGTACAAAAATTATACACAGATGAAGGCATGCAATTCAGTATCCTTATTTACAGCACAGGCTGGTTTCATTTCATTTTATATTGCCACTCTCACATCTTCAAACAACGCAATGCCTTAAATTCCTGCCATAAAATTTACAGTGCTATTTTAACCTCTGTAAGATGTGGGTAAAATCCACGCTCAAAGCAAAACAGAAACACATTCTCCTGTCCCTAGCTAAAAGCAAAGAAGCCTTCCAAAACCAATCTAATACAGTGCTAGAGGACTGCTGAGCAATTTAAGTCTGTGCACCTAAACAACTTTGCTTTTTCCCTCCTGAGTTTAGAATCATCATGAGGGCTGAGACACATCATTCTAACATCTTATATCTCAAGGAAAAATACTGCAATACAAAACCATAAAACCACCTTTAAAAGTCTCAAAAGTCTTTAAAAACAGAAAATATGCTGTTGCTAAAAAGACTGCTCTTCTTCTAAAAGCTGTTTACTTACTCTTTTGAATGTTCTAGCAACTGCTGCTTTGTACTAATATGCACCACACATGCTATAGCTAAATCCCAAAATAAGCGGTCTGTCATATACCGTAAAGCAAACTGTAAAATCATTACTCTTAGATGGCACAGCAAAAACAGATCAAATTTCATTTCCTCACAGTTTTTTTTTTAACATAACTCTAATTTGTTTTAGTACACTGTGCAGATAATTCCTTTGTTTAGGAAGCAAAGGGAAGCTTCTTATGCAGTATGTCATCAAGGAAACCATATGGGATATGCAGGTAATCAGAATTATTTCAAGAGTTAAGAGGTTTTTTGGCTTTATCTTGCATTAAATGCTTCAAAAATCAGTTAAACAAAGTATCTGTGACAACTTTTATATTTAATGCATGACCACTGTTAGCCCAAAATCTAAGACTGCTGATTTAACACCTTTTGATCCCCATAAAGACATACAGAAGACTTATAATTCAGCCTGTATTTACTGACGGATGTCCATCCAGACATCCATCTTTGATCAGGTAAATTTTGCAGTGATGTGTTAAACACTGTAACAATTACTTTTTCAGAAGCTGTCCATAGAGAATAATTGCTCTACAACAAAATAGCAAGTAGTTTTTCCTAAGTTAATCAATTACTTCTTCCTCAACATTTTGCATTAACTAAGGAAAAGTGGGGAAGAAACCAGGAACTAGAAAGGGCTAATACAGGGAAAATCCACACACCGATATTCGTTATCTAAGTAAATCTATAGGGTTTTTTTTCTTCTCCCCCATCTGTCTGTAATGTAGTTAATATTCTCTTAATCATAAAGGTTTTAATTTTAACCCCAACATGAGATTCTGATAGCTAAAGTTAAAAAATGAATGTGTAAAGATGTGTAAAGGTTTTTAATGTGTAAAACCCAAACCCCTAGCATATGTCAAATTATCTATCAAAAAGCAACAGCTACCTTGGGAAACAGGAAAAATTTTCGCTTTCACAAGTACTCACTGTATAAAAACTTTAAAATGTTCAATGTGAAAATTTTGTCCCAGTTAATCAAGAGGTTAAAGGTGTATTTTATCACATTCATTTTGGTAATTTCAGAAGTGCACATGATCATAGTCTGATAAATATAAATCAAAAACATTTCCCATGTTATTCTGAATGTACCTAGAGTCATCAGTTGGTTTATCCCTGCAATAATTCTGTCACACTCCTCATCTCGGGTCCTGGAACCCCACTCTCCATCCAAAGGTTTGTAGAGCAGTGTTCTACGTTCATCATCAGTTAAAGGAACACTAGTTCCCAGTTCTTCTGGAAATACAGCTGGAATGTAATATAAAAATTAAATAAAACATAAATGTTTCTATCTTGTGCAATGAATATACCTGTAAATCAAAGATACCATGAAATCATCTTTACAAATGCATTGCATACTTCTTGATTTGATCAAAGATATTTTGGATGTATCCAGTATCCTTTCTGTATATTATTCTGTGATACATTTAAATCCTTACAATGCAGTTTGGTGTAGAAGTCCTCCCTGAAGAAAGATTTATCCTCTTCTGAATAACTAATTATAAAATTTATTTTGGAATCAACTAAGACACTCATCTGTCACAGTTAAAACGTGTGTTTTGGTTTTGGAGCTATTTTGTGTTTAAAAGCCAATATTCTTGGTAATAAGTTATTTTGGTAAGGAATGGTGGATGTTTTCCAGATAGAGTTTAAGATAACTTTGACATCGCTGCTAAAACATTCTCCAGACAGTGGTTCTACATCGTCACAGTTTTGAGTTCAAATGCTAAAACCAGAGTTCTTGAGCATGCAAATTAATAGCGTTATCACTAGCACTTAGCATCCTCAAGGACCTACCAATTTTGACAATTTATAATGTTAACAGCAGATTTTCAAAGTATGATATTAAGCAGTCCTCCTAACAAATTTTAAGAATGTATAACCAACATTGATATTCATGAATACAGCAAAAAAAACAGGTTCAGGTTTAGTTATCTTAATCAGTACCTATCTTTTATCTGAAAATGGTTTCTCCTTTCTTAAGACAACAGGAATTGGCCTCTACTAAAAATTAAATAGGGGCTGTCTATTTTAAATATTTATTTTAGTCATGTTATCACTCCAACACCTGTATTTTACTTATGACAAAGAGGCACCTATTAAAAGAAAGACTAAACCAAAATGAAAAGTCAAAATGAACACATTTACAATAATAAATTCTTAAAATAATTAAGAATTATTTATGGTTACTTTTGAGACAAGATTATCAAATGTTTATGGAAAACAGAAGGAAAAAATGCTGATTCTACTTTGCTTTTTAACCGGAGTTGTATGAAGTCTTAAAAAAACAACCGATCAATGAACCATGTAAGAAGAAATACTAAATTCTTGTCTGTGAACAGTGCCCATGCTATGCTGTCCACTCTGCAGCATGCGTATCAGCTGCATGCATGGTGGGCTTCGTGATGTGATGTATCAGAACAGGATCCTATTCAAATACTGAGGTAAATGACCCTCGACCCTCTAACCTCCAACCGTGTCTAGTGTTCATTCCTGAAACCAAGAGAGAAAGGCATCAGTGCTGGGCCAGAGGGGGAGAAAAGTCCTACCACTACCAAATTCTCTCACATGCACAGGTTGCATGTGCAATGCAGTGAATATCTGCAGGAATGCTGAAATGTGTTAGAGCAGCCAGTTTGCTCAAGCTGATCTAGGGTATGGGTTTATCTTCCTAACTGTACAAAGAGTTAAGTTTAACTGTGCATTATCTATTGCAATTTTTGTATTATTTCTATTTTCAACATCACTCAGTTTATCTAGCATGGCTGCTTTTTTCACAGTTCTATTATCTTGATACACTTTTAGTTTAGTAATTGTTTTAAAAATATTCTTTAAATGCAACAAGTTTGTGGGCCTCCCTCCCACTCCCCTCAAAAACCAGGATTGTTTATGTAAAACCATAAAACATTTTTTTTCTTCTTAAAATACACTTGTAAAGCAAATTATAGTATTAAAGTAACATACCATTACTTGGTATCAGCTCCATGTCCCAAGGGCTCATCTTCTCAGTGTCACCATTGTCCCAGCTTAAAAATAACGACACTTAAATTATCTACTAATATTGCTTCAACAACGCAATTATTTAATGTTTGTAACATAGCTTTAATTTATACACCACAGAATATTATAATAAACTGGTACAGTGAGATACATGACTGAATTTAATGAAAGCAAGTTTCTCAGTCAGTACTGCAAATGAAGTAACTAATTAACATAAAAAAGATTGAAGATAAATTTGCTAACCAGACATTGTAGCACTGAAATAAGCTATCAGGATAATCAGGCTGAAGAGGTTCCTGGCTTTCAATTGTTCCAAACCACCAAGCATCATCTATCACTGACCTGAAACGATCACCTAGGTAAGAACACAAAATAATTTCATCAATATAAAGCATGTTACCCTCCCAAGAAAAGTAGGTTTTAGATATACCTGGCTTGACCTTAAATACAGAAATCCTTTTGAATATTTAAAGCCTCAGCAGGCAAGCATGAGTCAATGCTCAGTTAAAAAAATCTCCCAAACTATTACACTGTTTTATATCTAAGTCTATAAAAATACTGGTTTTTAACTAAAATGCAACTTAATATGGCATTTTAGAAAAACAATAATTTGCAAATCTACCTACATTATCTTTACTTATGAATTTATTTCTTAGTTTCATATAAAAGGTAAGACATTTCAACGCTTTAAGACTCCTTGAAGACTCAAATCTACTTGCATTAAATACTACATGCTACCTTAAAATAACTGAGCACTATGACACTTCTGGATGGGGAATATTTTACAAGCTGCTGAGCTCATCCTCCTTAGTTTCTGAAATGCTTTTTCAGTGATGCAAATATAACTCAAGAGGTTCATTCCCTTTACTATGCAGGCAATCTGACTGCTAATAGAATAAAATTTATTAAAGCTTGCTCAAAAGGTTAGCAAAGTAATTTACTATGACTTGCAGTGGCTTCACTACCACAAAGCATTCACACAGATGAGAAAAAAGGTCAGAAGCATTATTAAAAAAAATTACAGACGAGAATGCATGTATTACACACCATCATAAATGCTAACATTTTCTACAACACATACAATAAAATTTAGAAACAATTTTTAGCGTAGTATTCAGTTCAATACGAGAACAAATGTAATTTAAGTCTGAGATTCCAAGAACTACACATTTTTATGTTCATGGGATTTGAATATATATACCCTCTCAACTGCTGCAGTGTTTGTTCCATTTCAATACATCCACCCTCTGCCCAAATGCTTGCTGAAGTTGTCTGAAATAATAGGAAGTAAATATATTCTCAAAAATGGTCTGCTTTCTTTACTGCACTTTTTTTAAAATTTTAAATTTAATGGATCACAAGTAATTCCAGGACAATTATAAAGCTTCTATTAATAGTCCTAATTGTGCTGAATAGAACCAAGTAACCCAGAAATATCTGAAGTGCAAGATTAAAAACATAAATAAGGGTTGATGCTTTATTTTAAAAGAATAAATTATTTCCTGAAGAGCTATAAAATTACAATCTTCCAATGTGGCCTTCCCTAGTGATCCGTTTTACAAAGAAACGTGCGTAGGTACAACGAGTGACTTCACTGAGCTGAACATTAAGCAGACCAAAACCACTTAAAGGGATACATACTGGCAGCTGCTTCTAAGTTCTCAAGAGCCACAGCATTGTTACAGACGGAATGCTACAGCAGAAAACAACATGATTGAAAGAACCATCTCCTGAACCACTACTTTCCCCATGTCCTCTGTGCTACGTCATCTATGCAGAGAGCAGTCAAAAATCTCTAACAAGATGGTGGCTCCAGTGCAATTTTCCAGAACTGAGTACCCTGCATAACGCTCCCTTGGAGATAACACAAAATGTATGTTGAACTTAGAGTGGCTGCTAAGAGACAGGTGTGCACACCTAAGATATACAGCTGAAGCTGCAGGAATACTACTGGAATAGCTTTTAGCCCAAGTATTAAACTTGAGGTTAAACGATAGTAAGATAAAGATATACAATAAATAGAATCTGAATACAAATAAGAACCTGTAATTTCTCAAACTTGTTTGTTTCTTCTAAAAGGATTCATACATTAATATAAATTTAATATTTAAAAATATAATAGATAAGCAAATATTCTTGCCTGAATAAACAACAGCAACAAACAACAAAAATGTACCAAAACACCGAGGATTGGTTTCGGTTTAAAAAAAAAATTTAAAAGTCAATGTTTCAATGACTTAGAGTCAGAAAATCTAATACCCAGTGACTCTCTAAGTAGTAGCTATAAAAGTATTTATTTTTAGTCTAAGTGCCAGAAACCATAGAGGAATAATAAAAGATAGCAACAGTAGTCTTGTGAAGACAAACCAGTAACAGCATGACATGGGGAAAAAAAAACCCAAAAAAACCAAAAAAACCAAAAACCAACTACAAACAACAAAAAAACCAATTTGTTGATGATAAGCTGTGGAGCAAGTTCAAGAGACATGAGCATGTCAAACAATTCTTGGGAATTTCAGATTCATGTCACTAAACAATCGGGAACAGTTTCATACACAGTTCTAAAGCATTTCTCCTTACCCTGGTAGAAAATATGATCTACTTTCAAGGAATATTTCTATACAGTGTTTCACAGTGCACTAAAGGAGAGCATGATTTGTTTCAAGCACACAAGCAGACACTTAGTAAAATACCCAAAGTGTCTGTTTAGAGAGCAGGGCAGCACTCTGAAAGGTTCCTGGACGAGCTGTAAGAGCTTCAACAGCGGTGTCTTCGCTAGGTTTGCTTTAGCCTTTTCACACAGTTTCAAGCAAGGAGACTATTTTACCATGAATTTTACCACCCAAAAGAGGAACTGGAAAATGAAATCTAGCACACACTACACTTGTTGCAGTTACAAGCTGCTATTAGAACTACTGGCCTGAAACTCACATTATTTGCATTGGAAGCTTGATTAAAGCTTCTAGTACTTCCAAAACTTTTTGTGTAGCTTCGATTTTTTCCAGACTGCAAATTTCTTGAAATACAGTTGCCAGCCCAGGAAGTCTGGCTAGGCTGTTCACAAACAAACTATAGCAATCATTCTGCTGCTGCTGCCATGATTTTGTGCAAAAACATGGCATGGCAGAGAAGGACAAGACCACAGATTCATAACCATAAGGAAAGAGCAAAGCTTAGTGACATATTAATAGAACTTGTCCCCTGTGAGACCTTTAAACTGAAATGACCTTTGATGAAGAAATCAAGGTTTACATTTCTTACTGGATGGGAAGCCTAGGGTCTTTACGAAATTCCCCATAGAACTGAAGAAGAGCTGTCTTTTCAGACAACATAGTGTGAAGTATGAGACAATATGGAACTTACTCCTATGGCATCATGTCATTTATACAGCTACTGCTAAGGTACACAACCTAAGGATATCAAGGACAGGAAATTAATTAATCTTTCCTGGCAGAAAAGTCAGATAAGAGGCAAACAAACAAACAAAAAAACAACTACAAAAACAACCAACCAACCATGAGCTTTTAATGTCCCTCTGGACCACTTCTTCAGGTTACTTAGCTACAACAAACCAATGAACTTAGGAGAGAACAGCACTTTGAAAACAGCACTGAGATCTACTTCAAAGGAAGAACAAAAAAGAAAGGCTATCAATGTTTTTGTTTTGGGAGAACATCCCTTCATAAAATATACTGAGATATTGCAAAGGACCTAACATTGCCCAGAATTCTGAAAACATTGCATCATATACTAATTTCTCTTAGGGGAACAGATTTAATCCTGAACTCTGCAGATACAGTAATATTGTTTAATCTTTTAAGTTTCAGAGACAATCCAAGACTTTTTATGAATGAGAATTTACATATTTCCTGATCTCCTGAAAAATAAACCCCACCACTTCAGAGGATCATTTTTTCATAATGCAGCTTTCTCTCCTCCTAGTTAGATTCCATTGCTGAGAGGTGATCTTTGTCATCATATAGAAAAGATGACTAGGAAATAGATCTGACTGGAGGACCTAGCAGTCATAGGCATTCTTCCAGTATCCAGTACTCCAAAATAACTGAGAACAGGCAAAGTAAAAAGAATCCAAGTCATTTTCTCTCCACGTGGCAGTGAATTATAACTATATACACTTCAATGAAGATAAACCACAGGGTTTAGAACAGAATTCAACAAGTGTAAGGAGATGGAAAGAGCATTCTCTTTGTACAGTCTAGGAATCAATATCCAATTTTTGAAGAAGCGTTTCCATATTTTCAGCAGAAATTTCAGAAATTATACAATAAATAATTCTAGTAGCAATACAGTTGTAGGAGAGCCTTCAATTAAAAAAAAAAAAAGGTACAAACAATATATAGGCTACAAGACCTAAACCTGTCCCTAACTATTCTCTCTACAAGTATACAATTGTCATTTTCTTTGCACTTTCTTTTACAGATCACCTTCACTATTTTGCTTGCTTGCTGCCACTTTGGTCAAGGACAAAGCAGAACTCCCCAGCTAACTATGGGCTGAGCTTACTCTCTGACTTCTGCACAGTATTAGGATTTATTTACCATAACCTACTTTTAAGAAAGTTATAATGAAAATAGATAGACGCTTAAAAAAACAAACAAAACCAAAGCACACAACTCACCTATATTCCATCGCCTATGCTTTGCATCATCAAATTGTTGCCTCAGAACTAGGAAATCTATGACATCTGGCATATCATGGTACCTAATTACAACAGAACACGTAACTATTAAGCGATAAAACAGCAAAAGCAAAACATAAAGCACTTACATAAAATTAACACTTCAAATTCAACACTTGAAAAGCACAGGTTCAATATTAATGTCATTTAACTTTCAACCTCAAGAGCCCCTTAGCCATCCCCCTCCAAGAAAACCCCCAATTTCAATACAATATTGCTTTCCTTACTTCATGGTGAAGGCTCCTCCAGTCAGTTTACCCGTATCAGGGTCAAGAAAAGCTAGTTTAAGACAGCAGAGAGTAGGTAATCCCACTTCATACTTAATCCCAACTATTTTCATCAGCTCTTGCTCCTAGAATAAACAAAATACATGTATTACCACTAAAGTTAATTGAAATGGATTTCTGAAACATGAAAATATGGCTATGATGAATATCCTGTATTTTTGTCAGATCACATCAAAATCAAGAATCTGAAATTTAGTCTTCCATAATGAGCTATTATTTCACAATGCAATATGTTTGAAAAATATTTTGCTATGATGTATAACCATCTCATCTGCTCAAGCAGATACAAAAAGTAGTACAGTTTAAGGTATTATTTCGTTTGACTATGAAGTTAAATTTTTCCCTTTATCTGACAATATTAGGTGCACTAAATTTATTTGTATCAAGAACTTACTTCCAGTTCATTTTTTTTTTTTTAATATTAAGATATAAACCAAAAAAAAAATCATACCCGCAATTCCATTTTATGCCATGGTTGTTTCTTGGGATTAATGTTATATATTTTGTTCTTCTTGGCCATTACAACGTACGCTTCATGACCTTGTCGGAAATAGTAGACCTAAAAGTGAAATGTGACAGTTATCCTACAAAGACTCTGAGGAGCTGAAATGCTAACAAGTCACTGGCGTACAATGTGTGTACTTTCTATTTCAGCCATTTCTTTTCAATCTGTTTTCCTACAAAAGCCATGAGTTCTCAAAAAATTAAAACAACTATTATAGAAACATTTACACAAAAAAAGTAGGAAGTACTTAGAACACTATTTTCTGTATAAGCAAAACATCCTAAGTTACATATGACACCAAAACAAAATCAGTAACAAAACCATCCATTTATCATTGCACTGTAGAGCAATTCAATGGCAGCAGCAAGAATTCCACTAATTCACCTGGTAATTCATCTCTGCAGGACAGCCCTGAGTTAACAATCAAGTATCACTAAATTCACTACCTAGCTTATCTTTTTTGAACAAGAAATATATTTTAGAAGGAAAATTCTGTTATTGTTCCGGTAAAATTTTGGTGTTTGCTTCCATATCACTGAAAAAATAGCCTAACAAAGACATGAACGAACTAAAATAGGCATTTCCAGTGCTTATTAATTTTTTTAATCCTTCCAGTATAAATTTCCATGGTTCAGACATCCAGAGTCTAGCAGTTCTACTTTGATCTTGTTGTATATGCTACCACGTGGATGAATGCTTTTATTATAAGCCATTAGAGTGTATTGAGGTAGTAAGCTGAAAACCATGAACAGGTATTCAAGGAATGTATTTGAAATGTGAAACAGAGGTTCCGCAAACTAGTTAGAACAAAGATCTGATAAATGGCTGTATTCTTAGCACAATGCATGCCAAATAAAAGATCCTCTGTAAGTGTCCCAACATGGGATTTCCATCTAAGAGTATGAAGAAAAGACAGCTTTAGTGTAAAGGTCCAATACAACAAACAAAAGAAGAGCAGAAATCCCTCTAAATTTTAAAATATACAAATAAACACACTAATATTTGTATTTCTATCTGTTTTCCAAAATTCTTATATCATAAAACATTATAAAGAAGTGTCTGCCAAGTTTCTACATTAACAGGTACTGAACTCAGTGTCATGTGGCAATTTTCAACTTTTAAATGGAGAAGGACTCAGTGTCACATTTTTTTTAAATCCCTGTTTTTAGAGTATTCAATATGCATAATATCCTCATAGGGACAAAACACACAGCAGCTACAAAAGGCATGAAAGCAGTGAGAATCTCTTAGGCACTGTCAAAATCTATCTGTCAGGAAAAGGAACAGAGGCTACTGAGACACATTTGAAATAAGGCCACTTTACATTACACTCTCAACATTGTGACAATTGTTTCTCATACCTTCCAGTGAATCAAAACCAAAAAAAGTGCACAGGCTACAAACAGTCTCTGCTACACTTGGTGTTTCTGCTAAACCACTACATAAACTTAACCCACTGTTTACAGAAATGAAATATTTTGTATTTTGCAAATGGCTCTAAGCATTGCATCTTCTGTCAGAAGAACAAACTGAAGATATCTGTGAAAAAAAAAGAATTCATGTCTTTTCCCAGGAAATATTTTTATTATTGATGAATTCCTGCTTCTGTATGTTTCTTGTAGTACCCAGACAAAACTGTTCTTTATCAGATTAATGGCAGAATACTCCAACAAACATGCCTTATATTTGGATATTCAGACAGGGAAGCTGCAGCCCCATCTCTCTGGTCTGTTTCCACCGTTCCTCAAGACACATGGCAGAGATCTGTAAACAGCACTATTCAGACAGGAAAATGGGATGGTATGTGCTATTCTTATGCACTAAGTGTAACTAAGTATAGCACTACTGTTTTTTCTTACTTGTTTGTACAGCTTGAGAAGAAATTTGAAATATCTCTCACCCCAAATTTTATTAAACATACCTACCATCCAACAAAATTTTGGAAGGCCACACAATACCTCTTGTCACGACATTTCTCTAATTAAACCAACCCTTTATTTCTATGAATCTCAAAAGTAACTTTCTAGATGAATAATTTCTTTTCACATATTAAGTAAATCTGGGGAAGGTAAGTATCAGAGATGGAATTTCAGACAGAGCTGCTATACTACAAATGTACTGTCTATTGGTGCAAGTATTCCTACTTTCTAGGCACAGGACAAGAAACTTCCTGTTCTCCCATATAAAGCATTTTCAGCAAAAGGATGCACCCTATTTAGATATTCCTAGTACACACTGTACATGCTATTCAGCAGGTGCCAAATCAAACACAACAGTTTATCTTACTAAACCAAGACAATGTTAAAGTTTCCTGAGCAGTATGGTACTGATAAATCCCTGGCTGCTTCACTGTATCCAGATGGTATCCGGCACCAAACATATTTATTTGGACTTGATCTTTTGAACAGCAGAGTCTCCAAGGGTATAAATGCTTACTGGAGGGTATAAATCCATAGGCATTTCCTCTAATTGCAATTCTCAACTTGAAATGCTCCTTCCCTCCCTCCCTCACTAGCTTTGCCAACGTAATTTTTGCATAGCTGTGCTGTGAACTGGATCAGAGAACTGATCCAGTAAAAACAAAACTGCTTGCACATACAACCTCTGCTCCTGATTCAGCTTCTAAGGTGATACCCACAAAGAGCTTTAGCTTGGGAACAAAGTTAATCAACTCTGCCACCACATTAAGTATTTCTCCAAGAGCATTCTGAAGGTATGAGCTATACAACAAGTATACTAAACTTCTGAGTTTAGTCACTCAGAAAACCTGCTGCTCCCCAAGGAGACAACACACTCCCCATTACAGCATAAGCCAGCTATTTCCTCTTATTTTAACCTGAGGGGGTTTTAGGAAACATGCACAGACTCTGGCTTTCAGGATTGCATTCTATCTAATACTACTTATTCGTACAATTCACTGTAATGTTCACTTGCTACATATTCCAAAGTAGAAACTGGTGGGTGTCCTTTTGCAACTATATTTTGAGACATTTGGGTCATGTTTACAAAGTATTTACAGTCTGGTTTGTATAAAATACATATATACAAAACTTTTCTTGTGGTTTTCTGTTGTAAGAGACTACCAGAAGTTTTTTTGATATCAGGAACACATGTGATAAGGACAATATCAGAGTTTTTCTTCAGAATAAATGAATTTTTTAAAAAATTACATTGTCCACTCAATCACACCAAGCAAAAAGCCCCACAACCTTCCCCAGGAGGCATAATTTCTGCTTTTTACTTCAAGTCCCAAACTGAAGTATGTTTTCCAGACAATTTCATATTTGATTTCTTACCAGTTCTTCAGCATACCAAATGCTCTACAATTAAGGAATATTTTCATGACATAAAGCACCTCACACAGCTTGTCTACAGGTGTCATAAGGAAATTAACACACTGAATACCATACAAGAAGGAACACTACTGCAACAGCACAGAATAGTAATAATAAAAAGTCAAAGCAACACTGTGCAGAATATTTTCTAAGTACATGGAAGCAAAAGCAAATTTTAGCCAGATCAAAGAATGTTTTTAAGAAAATCCAAAATATTTGAATTATAAGTCTCTGGGGAAAAAAAATGCAGAGATGAAAAAGGGCAAAAACAAGCTGAAAGAAGCAAAGACACAGAGGGATAACTCCCATACCTCATCTCCCATCTGTGGCACAAATGGGCACCGCCGAGGAACAGTGTCTGTAATCCATGCTGAAGGCAGCCATTCTTCCAGCGTCAAACCATTTTCTGCCAGAACTCCTACAGCCAGCCTCTGAATAAAATGTACACAGAAGATTAGTAGTGTGTGGATTAATCTTAACTGTCTTTTGAGGTTTTTGAGGGGGGTTTGTGTGTGCGGATGAGCTCTAACAAAAACTGAATTTAGTAACAGTCCAGTAACTATGTCTTGTGCCCAGGAAAATAA
Organism: Orthonyx spaldingii; assembly: GCA_013397795.1. NCBI lineage: Eukaryota > Metazoa > Chordata > Aves > Passeriformes > Orthonychidae > Orthonyx > Orthonyx spaldingii. The sequence continues at coordinate 2,168,007 of VZTJ01006731.1, forward strand.
AATGGAAGCATGTCATTCTCTTTAACCAAATTCACATGGTTGCCTTGGCCAAAAAGGCACTAAAATTATACAGCTGCCTCCAATTAAGGAACCTTGCACAAAACAAGGAGGAAGAGATCTATGAGGTAAATCATGTGAAAATGACCTGGATTGGGTACATTCATGTTAGCTACTGGCATATTTACTATAAAATGCTGTGGAACTGCATTTTCAGAATGTATTTCCACATCACATACTTGTAAACAATGACACTCACTGCAGTTGCTGGTCCTAGGTGACCACTGCTTGTATCTAATAGGTCAGACAAAGCAGGGGTTTGCACAACCATTCAAGCAAGGCTGCTTTGAGATTCCTAACAGGACCCTGTGTGTGTACAGAAAACAACCCTGGACGGCTGCACAGAAATCCACTCCATACCGCCACTGATGGAGGACTCTGCATTTCCAGACTGCAAATATGCCATGTGTAATTCCATTACACCAATTCAAATGTGGTTTCATGACAAACACTTTGCTGAGTGCACCAATGAGTATCTCCAGAAAAAAGCACACATATAATAAAAAACAAAAGCCCACCAAAACAAACAAACAAACAAAAGGAAAAAAACCACAGAAGCTCTCTATTATCATAAATCAATAACATAGAAGCACCTTTGAATTCTGAGGTTCAAACAAGGCCTGTCTTGCAAAAAGCTGCTACACTGCATCAGAGCAAAGTGTCAGGCTAACTGGTGAACTATGGGATGGTAAGAAACAGCCTTTAACCAGTGAACTTTCCCTTGTTATAACTTTACACATTAATCATCAGTTTAAAACTTTCTGGAAGCCAAGCCTGATCTTAGTCACTCATCAGGAAGGGACTATTCCCAGTGACTTTATTAAATAATTTCTGAAACTCTACTAAGTCCTTTAGTAATTAGTTTCACTACCTGACTACATGCTCAGGTGGTTTGGGGTGTGTGTTTGCTTGGGGTGGGGTGGGCAGGGGGATGTTGAATGGGAAAACAGCTCATTTTTGAGCTTCACATTTGTGTCATTGGGTGCTACATTTCACTGTAACTAAGGAAGGAAATCATTTATTCCTTTCTAAACCATGATAGTTTTATACAAGCTTTTTCATCATATCTCTTCCAAACCCGTTCCCTTCTAAGACTCAGTCTCTATGTCTGCCCTAGAGAAAAAAAAAAAACGTTCTGTACTTTTGATCTTCCTGGGTGATCCTTCCTCGTCCTTCACTGCTGTGTCATTTTTTAGATTGATTTTTGATAGTGGGGGATTAGCAACGTAAGCACCATTCAAGACTGTGACGCCTATGTATTAATAGAGATGAATGTCAATTTTCCTCTTTTCTTAATTTCTAAGATTCTGTGTGCAGCTACAAAGACAGTCAAAACTTCATTCCTCAATGAAAAGACCTAATTTTGAATCAGGATCAAAATGAGGAAGAACTTTCTTCCAGAAACGCCTGTGAGCTCTCTGCTCAGTAAGGAGGTCAAATGTCCACCACAAGAAACTTCAAAGACTAACATCTGTCAGGAATGACAGGTATAATTAATGCTACCCAGGGATAGAGGAAAGAGAGATGATTTTCTGCAATTCCTTCCAGCCTCATATTTTCTTGTGACTCAAAGAAATGAGAAGGTCAGCTTTAAAAGTCTGAAATATCTAGGCCTGATACTTTTTGAATCAAAGACCTCCCGCATCTCAATAACTGGGACTAAAATGGATGCAAGATTCCCAAAACACTCAGTTTGCTTTAATCTAAGTGGTAGGCTATCAACCAGTTTTTTCTTCTATAATAAGAAGATAAACTAGAGGTTTCAATCATTAAAAAAAAACCCCCACCATCTATTTTTCTCATCTTCTTTGGTTTCTTATTTCTTCTGATATCTTCTTTTGGTTTCAGACTGTAAATACCAATATACTATTACTCTAGTAATTGACAGTACAACTAATGACTGTGTATAATAAACAAAAAGTAGTCTAAACAAAGAATAAAGACTACCACCTAACATCTTGCATGCCATACCAGAGATACACAGTAAATCTGACACTGTGCCAACCTTTGTGTTCAAGTAGCTGTTTTGTCAGTCTACCCTCTAATGAGGGCGAAAACATTGAAATAATAATCTTAAAGAACGCTGAGGACTCCTAATCTTATAAATAATCTTATAAATAAACAAAATACAGTTATTTAGTTTAGATGATACAGTTATCTTCCTTGGGTATTGCAAAAACAGAAGTTACAAGTTTGCAAAAACAATTATCATCTACCAGATAGACCACTTCTAGCCTCTGTAAAGAAAGAAGAGAGAAGCTTCCAGATCTAACCATTAAAAACAAAACAACCTCCCAAAAAACACACTGAAAATAACCGTAGTCATTGAAAATTTCTATGTACTGATCTAAACTGAAATTACATTATATTAGAAAGCAAACAAAATACAGACAACAGCAGAATCCTGATCAAGTCATATTTCCCTTCATGGCAAGCATAATGCAAATATCATATATCATAGAATTGACAGAAAAAAATGTCATGGTTGTGCAGATCTAACAGAAATTGCAATTATATGGGGAGACAAGTCAGCACAGCTGTAGAAAGTACTGTCATGTTATACCAATATTCAATTGTATTGGAAGGTGAATACTCTACTTCCACAGAAAGGATAGTTCTGGTGTGAGAAAGGATAGTGATAAGGACATGAGAACTGCTCCTTACATCAAATGTATCATATTCAGAAAGCGTATCATTGTAGGCATCTATCATTTGACTTGCAAGAGTCTTTAATTATCATTTGTTACAAGTAAAAGTCATGATGTGTTTTAAAATTAAACAATATTAAGTTGCATGTGTAACTGAATCATTCATCCAATTATTTCTAAGTCAGCAGGAATGTGCAACCTGTAATACACAAGGAACATCTAACCTTTTGTTTTCTCTCTTTGGGTTTCCTCTTCTTTGGTGATGTTGATGGTCCATCTTTCTCCTCAATGCCCTTTTTCCTTTCCTTTTTAATTTGCTTCCTTTGTTTTTCAGGTCCTTCTTCATCCTCTGAACTACTTTCTGCTTTCTTTGTTTTAATTTTAGGAATTTTCTTTGGTGGTTGCAAATTGATTCCTGCATCGGCCGTCCAGTCAGAATAATCACTAGAATAATCACTATATATGATATAACAAAGAAAAAGAAATTAAAACCCCAAAGTTAAAAAGTGCATTGGATTACATCATATGACCCAATAAAAGATTACAGTTAACAGTCTAGCTAGCTACAATATTTTAATAGTTAAAACTCTAATGCTTAAAACCCTATATTCTATCTACAATTTAAATGGTAGTAAACCAAAAGTCCTGACATCATTTGGTCTTGCAAGAAGCTTAACTTATAGCATCCCTCAAAGTAAACACCCTGTTTACTTCATCAATTCAAGATGATACACATTGAAATCTTGATATTGTTTAGAAGAATTCTGGTTTTGAATAGCTTTGAACAAAAAAATAAAGGATGCTTTATTCACCCTCTAATTTCAAACCAAGGACCACAGCTCAGACTGAGAATCATACGAAAATACTGCTACCTGCCTGAAGTATTTGTGCCCCTGAAAAGAAATACCTTCCTGCAAAACAATTCTGCTTCTAGCAAACAGGGACAAAACCTTCTCTAAATTTTAGTCAGCAATATGACTGAAAATTAAATCCTGCAAGTTTCATGTTCTTGCTCACTTTTTCTTCTAAATCTGCACAAGTGTTAGTTATTACTCATTAACTGTTTATAGCAAAAATTATTAAAGATTCATTGGCAAGAATGAAGGTATACATAAGGTGTGTATATATATGGAAGGTATATATACTGTCACTTACCTAGAACTGCCATCACTGTGCCATGCTCTTTCGTCCTCTTCTGATGTTCCGCCGCTGGCAACAACTACTTCCCCTTCCTATTAAGGAGACCAAGGGTATTGGGGAGGGGCAGAGGGGGAGGCAGAGAAAAAGAAAGCATTTTCTTTAGAGCTCAAGTTATATGACAATACAATGAAAACTTTTCTAGGCTTTATTAACATACAGCATTCTAGAAGCTTTATGTTAAAAGGCATTTTAGTTTGTAGATAGTTCCTTAACTTTAGTGGACTTATATGAAGAAGTATGAAGTTATCTGTGCCTGGCCAGATGCAGTGTAGAGCAATGTTTCTCCTCACCATTTGACAAGTCTAGCTTACCTTCTTAAAAATTATTTCAAGTCTTTTTAATGTAGTGTTTCCACATTTTTCAATATCAAACAAAAACCCAATATGAACTTTATGTTCTCATCATTCATTCTCTACTGTAGTTACAGAAGCACAGAATGATTGAGGCTGGAAGGGAGGTCACATTATCCAACCTCCCTGGTCAAGCAGGGTCAGCTAAAGTTGGTGACCACATTGCTAGGCCAGGTGGGCAATACTGACTAGGCTTACCAATTGCACACGTGCTTTGCTAAATGCTTTACGAATTTGCACACATGCTTTACAAATGAGCATTTTCCTCCTTTCTCAATTACTTTTTAAGTCAAAGCTGAACATATACAACAGCATCTTAAAACCTAATACAACTTTTTTAAGAGGTGAAAGGAAGCAGCACAATGAAAAATGTAACTTGAGTTTCCATTAGAAACAATGTTTCATTAGCTGAAGCAGGAGCTTAATGAGTAAAAATGGAATATGTAAGACTGCCTCACGAATAAGGATCTTACATCTGAAGAACTGTGTCCATTTTCCAACTCTTCAGCAGGCCTTGCAGTTTCTTCTACTGCATATCTTGTACGGTAGTTGTGCTGATTAGCTGCTTGTTTCTTTGAGTCACTAGTGTCTAGTAAATTATCATGAGAATGGTTCTGTGAAGATACAAAAGTCAAAATACATAATTTTTGAGTATTCATTTTATTAATACATAGCTTTTTTTTTTAAATAATATTATTCCAGGAAGAAATTTTTGCATTAGCAAAAAGTTACAAGTCCAAAACTAAAGAGCAGCTGAAGAAAACACTCCACATGCATAGTTGGATGAATATAAGCACCAAACAGTTCACTGTATTCTGGAAATAATTAAATTTCTTCCCAAACACAATACAATTTTTAGATCTGTAATTATTAAAAATATTCATTCTCTGCAAAGTACATATCAGTTAATAAGGGCTAAAACAATGGCTAAAATGTAACTACTGACAGGCTGCTAAGGGCTTGTAAAAGATCAGAATTACACTAAAAATGGCCAAGGAAAGGAGACTCAAATAGAAGCCCAGAGCATTATTTTGCAGCTGGGGGGTCAGATGTGTTAGAAGAGAGACCCATACAGTAACACATCCCTTAGCATACAGAGATGACTGTTAGGAAATACAGACCTTTAAATGGTATGATGATGCATTGAAGAGTTCAAAAGAATGAGTCAGTTTGAAAGAATATGAGTTCTTATGAAGCTTAAAAGAATGAAATAAAGCTGTAATTTAGAAACACTTCATGCTCCAGCATTAAGAAATTTTGTTCCTCCTGCAGAACATATATAATGCAAACAATTGCTCTCAACACCATGTGTGCAATCTTGTGTTAGTCCCCAATCACTGGGAAAAAACCCAAGAGCTATGATTTCAATTTCAAAAGTTTTGTGTTAATTTATTTTGGCATGTGTAGTCAAACTTCATCCTATCTCAGATCCAACAAAAAAATTTCTGAGTGCATTACTAGATGCCACAAAAAGAGGTACACTTCCCCAGTGTTATCCTTCTGCCACAAAGAAAACCTTGGATATCTATTAGGTGCTGATATAGTTGAAAAAAATAGTCCCAGAGATAAAGAAAGCAGAACTGGAACAAAACACAGAAAGGCACTAACATTTTGAGAGTCTTCAAGTAGAGCAGACTGCTTGTACCTATTCCTCTTGGATTTATTTTTCCTTTGTAGGAAAGAGACTATCTTTTCTATCATGTATGATAAAAGTTGGATCATGAGGTTAAATTTTCTTGTTGAGGAAAATAACTCCGACTTTTTACAGTAAAATCTGTACTAAAACTTTGCTAATCAACAGTAGCTACAATTTAGTTTTCCTTAGCCACAACAAGCATCCTTAAAATGCAGAAGCCTAGTAGTTTTTCTCCTATGCTCCCTGTTAGAAGATACACACCTTCTGCAAGCATGACTGCAACAGGTCAGTAGACTAAGCCAGCACACCACTCTGTACAATTGTGTTCCAATTTTCATCAAAGCACAGAGGACCAACACAAACTGCTCTACATTCTTTTCAGTGAGCACTGTGCTTCTGTTGTTCTGTCCTTCTGTCTAGCTGGGGAACCTATCACTGACAGCACAGCTACTGGAGACATTTCTAATGGAACTGCTCAGCAATCAGCATTTTAACATTGCCCGAGACTTTTGAGACCTGCGGCACTCATTCCTCCTTCTGGATTCAAACTGGCAGCACACACCAGATCTCCTCAAGCTGCTCTGACCTAACCCAGAACAGCTCCAAGGCAGCCCTAAGCCCGGTGGCTGAGCCTGTCACACAGCCTTCTGTCCTTCAGCCTTCTGGGGCTCCTCACTTCTCATCAAGCTTCAAGATTCATTACTGAAGCAAAGAAGTCACAAAAGCCAGCATTATAGTAACTTGTTTCTGCTACTGAATTGTGACTTTTTGTCTTGGGGTGATTTTATGCTATGTATTCCCTACCATCTGCTTATTGCCCAGGAACGGGTCCTGTAACTTTAAGCTAAGTCCGGAAGAGGGGGGGGCGAAGATGGTCAAATTCTTTCAGCACGGTTTTCACACATCCTCCCCCAAGGTTCTCTCTCAGCTGTGTTGTCTAGCGCAGACAGAGGGAGTACATCTTTGCTTTTAGCCAGCTTGGTTTTTTGTTAGCTGAGGCAAGAAGTTTTCCCAGGACTGTGGCTTCTTCTTCTGGAACTGTTCAGCTGTGCTCCGGTCCGAAACACCTGGGCGTCACTGGGAGCCCCGCGCCGCGGCCTGGCAGGAGGAAGGCTAAGGCTGCAGAGACGCCACATCTCGGTTCCTCGGGAGAAGCCGAGCCGGACTCTAAAAATCCACCATTTTTCTCCACAACGAGCAGGTTTATTATCTAACATTATTCATTTTCTTTTCTGTGCCTGCGTGCACTCTGCTTGTAAATAAACAGGTTTTTTTCACTTTCCTGGAAGAAATTCCTTTCGAACCTGTGGGGGAGGGGCTGCCAAGACCTACCTTTCTTGGAGGAGACACCCTTTCGGGATGTTTCCTCCTAATTTGTCTCAAAACTGAGACACTTTTTCATCATGAAACATAGTAGAGAAAGCAGGGATTACAGAATGGAATCACATGACCCCAATGAAACAAATTAGTCAAGTATCCATTACAATAAGGGGGTATATTTTGCAGAAGCTACTTCACAGCTTGACTGCAATGTTCATGTCTTCTCTCTAGAAACTAAAGTCCTAAAACTTCAGCTCCCTTTTTCTCTTCAGAGTTGAGGTTTCTCAAACAGTTATTATAAATACAGCTTATCCCTAAACAGAACTACAGATCCTTGGAAAACTGAAGCACTTTGCATTACTCTTTGGTTTTGAAAAGAGTTTTCTTTTGGCAGTTCAAAGCTTGAGGGAAAAAACAACACCTCAGCCCCCCTGCTCCAATCATTCCTTCATGGAAAAAAAGTAATACCACTGCATAAATATCGGGTCATAGTGATGCTGAAGGGTAACAAACTGCTTTGGGAAAGATACAATGCCAAAACAAGAACAGAAAAAAACGGGAAAACAAAAGCACAGGTTCTTATCTATAATAAGAGAATGATAGAATGAAGTTGGAAAGGATCTCTAGATGTCAGCTTGTCTAAACCCACTGCTCAAGCAGGGATGAGAAAAGGGGATATAAGGTATACGACTGCCTCATCTTGCAAAAAAAATGTATTTTAACATCATTCCTATTCAACTCAGCTTTTCAAAATCTGATGAGAAGCTGTAAGTCAGGCAGAACTTTATTTATTTGGGGGAGGGGTGGAGTTGAATGTGAAGGTTTGACTATGAAGTACTACAGGTCTTTTTCTGACAAAATGTAATTATCACCAGCATGTTCAACAATAACTGAGGAAATACAGCTAATGCCTCCAGTCCCTCAATATATAACCTATAGAAAGAGCTTGGAATTGGACGCTTAACTTTAACAACAGGCTGGGAAATAAAGCCAAGATAACCTATGATTTGAGGTTGAATCATCACTTTCCCTCTATACACTTTGATGAAGTCATACATGCTGACAAGTACCTTGTATCGTATCCAAGGTTTCCAGTCAGTATCAGAGCACATCTATTGATACATCAGAAATTACAGCTCCTGTCAGACCAGTTTTTCTGTGAAATAAAAATGATGATATTTCCTGTATTTGAGAGGGATATTGGACACTGCTGGGGGTCTTGGTAACATCATTTGTGAGAGATACAGTGGAAATCCAGTGATGCCCTGACAACTCAGATCACACTGCATTCTACTGTCCTTATGACCCTGACAACACTGGGAAGCAGAGCTTTGTTGCAGTTCCATACAGGGCTGAAGCAATTTTGGAAAGCTTTGGCTGCAGCAATTTCATGGTATTTCTTAACCAGGAGCATCTATTTTTTATGTGAAAATGATTCCTCCTTCCTTAAGCCAACAGGAATTAACGTCTACTAGAAAGTTTAATAGGGACAAGGCACAAGCATATGTCCAATATCAGAACCCCAACATTTAATAGGTCACAGCCTCTTGCCCTGGCATTTTCTCTTTGGCTAAAGAGCACCCTTCCATATTATCCTCAAGTCTGGATCAATGCCTGTAATTACTTGGTTTTTACTCTTACCACATCACATGTATGCAAAAAATTAGTACAAACGGTTCCAAAAGCAGTGAAGATAACAGACACTAAGCACTAAGTGCTAGGCTCTGGAGTTTTAGATTATTTTCCTCTTAACATCTTATTGATTTAATTGGAAGTAGTGTTTAAATAACGTGTAAGTAGAGAAACTTATTTCTGTGGAACACAAATAAGCCACTTTCAGCAGAACAAAGCACACATTCCTCCTCCCTGGGTTTTGTTAGTTTACAATACAATCATTTGCACCCATCACAACAGAGGCCTATGCCTACTTTTGTCCATCCATAACAACCTCCCATGTTAATTTCTTGAAATTTTGGCATAACATTTCCACTTAATGATCATGAGAAATGTTTCCATTTTTGTCACATTTTACTAGGACACATATCACACCAACCCTCTAGTGCACAGAAATTTCACACTCTTAAATATTTATTAAAATGCTCTAATCCCAGTAGTTTGATAAACTAATACTCTTAACTACTTGGACTGGGAATATTTATCTAAGCATGTTATTCATCTCAACTCTCATCTGCTCCTGAAAACAAGTAATTTGGAATACAGCTCCATTTTGAAGATGAAAAAATTCCATTCTATCCTCTTTCATTAATGTCTTGGGGTTCAGGTTTTTTCTGTTTGTTTTTTTAAGTACTTTTTTTTAACAATAGTCAGAAAAAACGCTATTCCTCACCGATGACTTTGAAAGTCAAGCCAAGTTCTTCATTCAGCCTGCAGGTCAGTGATACTACTAAATACAATTTACTAAATACTATTCAGGTCAAAACACCCAAGCTTTTAGTTTCTCCCCTACAACTCCATTAGTCCCTTAAGAAATCATATACTAACACTTTTTTTGTATGACCTGTGTCAAAGAAATGTGGGCTTTCAGTAGCAGAATACTTATGTGACTTTCATTTAAATTGCAGATATTGTTAAAGAAGAAAGACTGAGCTATAATTCGGTACTACTTTTAGCACACCCTCCAATGACCCTGGATTAAAAATTAGCAATAGGTCTTTGGAATCTCCTCAAAATGTCATTACAGCTGCTCTGTGTTCTTCCTTATTGACCTACACTTTAGCTTGCAATCCAAAATGCTAACATTCATTCCTGCCGATCTTTTCATTTTACTTCTGTATTTTTGACTTCTTTCAGTTAGAAGGGAACAGAAGAAAATCTTGGTTTATCATTATCATTATTATATGAACAGACCTGATAAATTTCAAAAGTCGATATAAAAATCAGTATTTCCTACTGATGTGAATATGACAGAATTTGCCTGTGAAGACAATGTTTTAATACAAGCCTTGTTTTACTTTGCACCCAGAGAAGCTGACAGTACTACAGAATGAGACATTTTCTAGAATTCTTGATCCTGTAATTCTTAGGTCTAGAGATTACTGGAAGAGAATGTCTTGCCCTGTATTTCGTTGGAGGTGTTCCCCATCTTCTTTAGATCATAAATTCTCTCGTTAAACCCATAAGAATTCACTGTGCAATAAGGACTGTAGTTTTGCAACAGTACTGTAATATAACTTACAAGGAAACAGAATCAAAACCTACTGGATGTTCTCAAGCTTCTCAAGAAAATTCACACTGTGCTTTCCAGTTCTATCTTCAACCTAAGTTCTATTTAAAGTCACACTGTCACCGTAAGGAACGGCAACAGAAGAACAACTATAATTAAGTTATTGATTTCTATTTTAAACAACCCTAAAAATATTGCACAACAGTTTTCAGATTGCAGTCAGTCTTGCTTCTCTTCCCAGGTGTTTATTTGATTTTATTGTGAACACTACGGAAGATGACAATTCCAATTCACTATTCCTGTTGCTCAAACACTGCTAAGCAGAAGTGTTGCTCATGTTAACCATAACCAACAACAAAAATCATGAAAATCTAAGCAGTTAATTTAATTGTGAGACTCAATCACTTGAGATCAAACACCTTTTTCTTCTTGAAACATGTTTATTTAAAGCCCATGGGATATCTACTTATTTCCGAATCCCTCTGAGATTTTACTCATGAGATTTGAATTAGTGTACTTCTCAGCAGTCTGAGTCCTCCAAAAGAGACATGTTTAATGAAGAATCAGCTATAGAAGCATACAACTTTTTTATTCCAAGATGTCATAAAAAAGTATCCTGTAGGGTTTATGAAGGCTTTAAGTATTCTGAAAGCATTACTAAATTCATCAGGAATTCTTACACAGAAAATTTACTGACATACTCAACGGAAAAGACCATGATCACCTGGGTTTTTTCTGTATTTCCTCATAAAAAAGGTGGCAAGTGACTAAAGGATTTACCAAGTTCTCTCCCTCACATTCTGAGAATCCAGGATCCAGATCACAGAGCCCCCCAGGTGTAAATATATGAAACTGAAGTTATTCCTAAGTAGCAGTTGCTCTGAAGGATTCCAAGGGCATAAATATCTGCAATAAAAATATGGGGCTCAAAAGATCCAATGCTACCATTACGGTTTGGAAACTAAAAATTTTTTATTGAAACAGGATTTTAAAAAACATTTGCATTAAGTTTCCTTGTTTGAAAGATATACTAAAAATAAGACCAAAATGCTGGACCCACTAGCCTACTCTGTGTTAAACTTTTATGTCCTAGATGTATTTCAGAAGAAAACTGTAACCCAATTAGAAATTTAATGGCAAATTGGTATGAATTCACATTATCAGGAAGGATCTTTTGACTAAGCTGTAGCTAAAGACAAAGAAAAAAACAGAAACCCTTGAGCAGTGCAACTGTTTAATTAAAGTGAAAAAAATCTCTAATTCAGCACCAAAATACATCCCCTCAAGATAAGAAAAATCTTTGTTAAAATCTGATTTGGTTAGGCCCATTTTCTATTATTCCCAAAAGAAAAATAAGAGTTACAAAGACTTCTGATGTCCTGGTATTTCACTAATGAGTCCTGTCACAGAGCATAAAGCTTCCCTGCTCTATGTACAAAAACTGGAGACAAAAGTGGACAAATTTTTTTCAGTGTATCTTGGGCAAACACACAGTGTTGGTGACTGCAGAACTGAAAATAGAATGTAAGTACCATTTTTAGGATAGTAATGCCCTCGGATTTTAACACAAGAAAGAAACTGAAGGAAAAAATAAGAAAAAATTAATAAAGAAATTTAAAATTATTAGGGGACTGTGGGTAGGGGAGTGTTCACATAACTTCTTTTGAAATCTTTACTTTGGTTGAGTACAAAAAGGTAGCAAAACAATACTCAAATTTAATATCAAATACAAACTTGGTAATCTCAAACTTACTCTACTATATATAAAATGAATTCATCATTATTAAAAATTACAGAATCACTACAAAGCATCTGAAATTTACTTATATTCAGATTGCTTTCAGTCTCAGTTCCTTCCTTCACAAGAAACTGAGCAATAAACAGCAAGTATGGTACTCCAGTTATGAGCTGCAGTCTTTTGCATACTTGTTCTTTTTATTTCATTTATTCATTTTTTCGCCTTATATCCCATAAGTGATTTTTTACTTTTCAATCGCAATTCTGACAATTTGCAGGTGTTCCTGAAGGCTGTATTTTACAAGTTTTTGTGGGTGAAAACAGCCTCGTCTATATTAAGCATACTACAAAACTCAAAGCATGGGTTCTCCTTTGCAGTTGCTAAAATTTACTTCCTTTATCACAAAAACATGGTTGGTTATTTAGCTAAAAAAGCATAGATAAGCATGTGCAATTCATAGATAAAACTAATTTTAAACAAAGAAGACATAAAAAAAAAATCTTTCTGTAAACATAGAATATATATCCTTCAAATTTTTGCCAGCAAAAAGATGTAAGGTTACATTATTTTGAAAGTTATATTACAACAAAAAAAAAGTGACTTATGACAATTTAATTCTTAATACAACTTATTTCCTTCCAACTTCATCTATCCTGTTTTCCTCTTTTCTGAAAACATACCCCAGCTCTAGCAAAAAGCATGACTTAGATATCCCATAATGGCCTACAATATGATTTTTAGGGTACTATAAGAGAAAATACCCAATTCCCTATTTGGAGATGTATTTAATATGTTAAGGTTAAGAACTGTGATTAGAGTTTTAATAGACCCTTTCCACAGAACAGGATATCAAACAGCAGACAACAGCAGCGGGGTGTATTGATGAATAGTGACAGACTCCCTACAGCAAATCATGTCCCTAACACCAGATTTGCAGGGATTTCCCCCCACTTCTGAAAGCAACCCATGTTGTTTATTATTCAGAACACATTGAAACATCAGTATAGACAGGTTTCCTCATTCTGGGGAGGTAAACAAACTCCTGTACCCTGGTTTTTAAATTTAAAACTGACAAGAGGAAGGTAAATTTATGTAACCCAACTTATTGAGTTAAATTTCGTGCTTTATTCTGTGATAAGGTACGGGTGGATTACTTACCTTAGAGAAAGTAGGTATTTTGTTTTCTCTTGGAATGTGACTCATTACATGTTTTCTTTTCTCTTCTGATCGATACACCCTTATTTCTTCTTCTCCCTTTGCTGTTCTCCATTCCTCCTGCCTACTGAAAAAAGAAAACTGAGATGTTAACTTTAAAGGACATTACTACAACTGAGAGGATCTGATCCAAACCAGGGAACAAATATTCAACAGCTATCATTTTCTTTGAACATTAGTTCTTCTCTTCACAGTTAGCATATGGCTTCAAAATTAGCTTTTTTCAAACCAAGCAAGATTTTCATCTTTTTTCATTAAACCAGAGCAGTTTATGCTTGACTATGGCAAGTAGGTTTTTCTGACTAAGTGATTTAAGTACTCATCACAAAAGTTAATTACTGAAAAAATTAAAGTTCCAGTTTGGAAATCAAAATTCATCTCAGGCACCTAACAGATTAGGTCAGTATCTGAGCCATAAAATGCCATATAATGACAGGAACAAAAGGAGTTAAAACATGTAATCTTATGCCACAAGTCACAAGATATTGAGGCAACTAGATTCCATTGCCTACACAAGTTCAATCATTGTGTCATTCATTATATGGACAATTTTAATTCCCAATCTTTCTGGAATTCCAAGATTTTTCAAGTGATACACGAACAAGTGATTTCCAACTGAAACTGCTTTTATAAGAAATTTGCGATGACAACATAGAAAAATACCACACAAATGCCAACGTGAATGGCAATAGGAATTGCAAAACAGTTCAATTTAATGAAGTTCAGCACAGTAAAATTCTTAGTCTGTGTTTACCTGGCCACACCAGAAGACAGTTCAGGCACTACAACCCTGCGGCTCCAAGCCACCAGGTCCCGTTCAGTGGCGATTTCACTCCTCGGTGCATTGCTGTGCATCTGCCGCACACCTTCAATCTGTCCACTGCGCCTTAACCCGATATTTGGTGGAGAATGCACTTCTGAGGTAGAGCTTACAGATCCTAAAAAGTCAAAAAGCAATAGTTCTTGATCTGAAATTCTTAGGGAAGCATTTAAAAAGAAAAACTTGGAATTAATTGGAGAAAATAACTTTACTTGATCTATTACTTCAAAAGCAATCATATTAACTGAATATAACTATTTCAGCAGTTTCTACAGTCACCACAACACAGCACAAACTACTGGGCTGCAGCACTTTAAAAATTCACTTTGAAAAGAATCAGATGTATCAACAATCTGAAGTGAAGCAAATGTTTGCTTCTTTAAAAATACTTTTGAAAACATTTATGCAAAGTTGACTATTGCTACTGCACTCTAGATCTGTGTTATAAAACAGGAGCTATCTCACTGAATCAGTGTGCTCCTTAAACAGTCTTCTATCTGCAAAAAAAAGGAAGCCTCAACACTGGAAATTAGGAATTAAGCTGTAAAATTTACATTCAAAAAACTGAAATGGTCAAGAGATTAAAAATGATCAAACCAAAGCAACCCAAAACAAAACCACACACACATGCAAGAGGCTTTGAACACCTACAGAGTAGCAAAATATCAACATTTTCCCTTATCCTTACACACACAAGCTATTCTTGCTTACTCTAGTGGATTGCTAACTGTGTTTTTTTAAAGTGTTGAAAACTATTGTGTACTCTAGTGCAAGACACTCAAACATGGCACAACTTTGCAGAGAAACAAGTAGTTCCTTCCGTTTTTCTTCCTCCTGTGTCATTATTTGAAAGAAGTCAGGTTTCAGACAACTAGATGGCCAATTCCAGATTAAACACTAGGGCAGTTACTTCTAAGGAATGCAGCTGCTGCAATTCCCTGAGTGAGCAGACAATAACAAAGAAATCTGTAATGTTAAGAACCCCAACATTTTGCAGAAAGGCAAAAAAAAAAACAATGGGAAAGCTGTACTATTTTCTACAGCTTCATACCTCCTTTCTACTAGTTCAACAAAATGCACACATCATGGACAATATAAAGGGATTTATGTTTTCCAGCTCCCAACCTCAACACCCACACCCAGTGATCTACCTCTGTTTATCCGGCTGGTACTACTGGTTCCTGCCTCCCCAGAACGTCTCTGGTCCTGCTCTTGCTGAAGTCTTTGAATCATGCTATCCAATGGACTAACTTCTTGATTTGCTTGCTGACTAAGAACTTGATTCAATCCTGTGAAGTAAAATATACACAAGAACAACACATAAATGTAAATTTTGAAGAAATTAATGTTACAGACATTGCATCTAAGTTCTAGCTTTGAAACAAGTACAGTAAATTATCACATGTAACTATGGGATATTGTTTATTTTTCTAACAGCCATTCCTTAAAACAGGACAATTTTTTTCTTCATATATTTGAGAGCATTATATTTTCTGGAGCAGGGTAAGATGACCACATTTCACTTCTAAAAAAAGTTAAATTTGATCAAGTGCCAGCAAGTCACAAAAGCTTAATACAACCGTTGTTTGTCAGCTCAGTCAATGCAAATTATTCAAATGCAAGATTATCCTGTCTCAAATGCATTATAAAACACTTTGTAAGCTTCAATGAAACAACTACATCAAGAACGTCTAACTGAAAGTAATTATCTATACTGTAGAACACCAGGCAGTAAAAATGCTTGATTGAGTTCCATATGGATATAATGACTACACAGATCAAGTAATGGTAATTTTCTTTGGTATGTAAAACAGCCAAGATACCTCCTTTTGGGTAGGTCTTTTAAATAGAAGATGGGAAACAGATCCAAAGAAGTGATTACAAGGTGACAATACGGTTTCTGAGCAGCAACCAAAATACACAGCACATAAGCATGAACAACACCAAACCTGTTTTCATACTCACAATGATCACAAAAAACATTTAGAGAGGTATAGAGAAAAATACAAGGGTTACAGTAGTGATTCAAAAAGAAGTCAGACACCTTCACACAGAAGAGTGAGATGGTGGAGTGGAATGGTGGGAAGCTCTAGTCAAGAGAAGCAGAACTTGCAAAACTTTGTAATGAGGGATAACAATGTTCAAAGAAACAAGATACAGAAATTATTTTTCCAGCATGATTCCAAAGAAATATTACAGTAAAAACTGTACTTTGCAAGATCAAAGATTAGATATTACAGTAATTGTGGTATGAAATGAAGAGCTTTGATTGTGTGGCTGCACATAAGCTTCTATCTCTTAACATTATGCAGAAAAAAGGTAAATATTTAAGATA
This sequence comes from Orthonyx spaldingii, assembly GCA_013397795.1. Lineage (NCBI taxonomy): Eukaryota > Metazoa > Chordata > Aves > Passeriformes > Orthonychidae > Orthonyx > Orthonyx spaldingii. Next base: position 2,184,510 of record VZTJ01006731.1, read on the forward strand.
GTGCTCTCAGGCTTTAAAGGTTATTGAAGTCAACTTCCCTGAAGCAGCAGAACCTTGGAATCATGGAACAAGCTCTGGTATATATATATATAGCTGGATGTTTTCTGACTCTTGTAGTGAGACATTAATTTGTCGATCTCATGAGCAGACATACTGCCTACTGAGAACAATGGGAAATACTACTAATAACCCAAGAATCATCTTAAATAAGGAAACTGCTATCTAAACAAAATTAATGTTTTTATGTATCTAGCCTGTGAGACAATGTCTTATCAAGAACATTTGCTTAAAAAGCAAGCGGTTTCTTTTTAAATGAAATACGAAAGACACTGGTGTATACTTGATTTTTTTCAAAACGTCTGGTTTAAGGGAGCTTCATGTACATCAAGGCAGTAAATCAAGTATGAAGTATCTGAATTCCCCCTACTCTCAAAAGTCCCTACAGAAAACCTGACAAGAAATAAATGGTCAGTGCTCTGAGTGAGATGCATCAAATCCCACAACAAAGCTTCAGAAAATAAAGGAACTTCCTCAGTGGAAGGGAACATATAAAATACATAAATGTTGTTTAGCTCTGCATATGACTGCTTATATTGCTGCTATATTGTAAAAAGGTAGAAAAATATCTTGTGTTTCTCCATCATCTGTCAGACTGCTGGATGGCTTCCTGGTGTTAAACAAAATGCTGTGGACATCACCTTCCTATAAGCATTCATGTGTCATGCAGACAGACCACTAAATTTAATTTTGTTGCGTCTATGCGCAGAGTCTGGCTTGTTTCAAGATATATTGAAGAATGGGTCCAGAACATTTTCAAATTCGGAGAATTTCACAATGCAATGGATTCACACTTTAACTGTAACAATGAAGTAAAGTCGCGTCCTTCCCTAAAAATCAAATTTTGTTTCAAAGCCACTAGCTAAGAAGTTTACATTCACCAGAAAGGATTTTTTCCTTCTTACAGTTGCTTCTCAGGTAGCATTTCTTCCTGTAATTTTGGAGGAAATATGGAAATCCTCCCTAAAATTATTTAAATATTCACTGCCCTATAATCCTGAGGTGTACAAATAAGGATAAAGAGATCTTTTGGTAAAAATACTCTCCATTACCCTTCCTGGAATGTCTGACACATCACAGGCTTAAGAATCATGAACATATAAACTACAATTTACAGAAACAGTGAGTTTTCACATATTTTCAAGAATATCCAAATACTTATAAAACTTATCTTGAAAACATTTAAAGCTACTTTCACCATTCACTGTTTGCTTATTCATCCCAATATCAAACTAGTGACACATAATAAGTAGGCATTGCTTTTCCATCCCTACCCATGTGAAACACTTTTTAGGCAGTTTCCAATAGCCAGCCATAGGCCCAATAGATGCATGTTCTTCCCATGTTGTGTGCATGAGAATAAAACTTTCAAGGAACTTCCTAGATTTTATACCTTTATCAAGTCTTCAGTTCTTTAACCAAATCACCAAAGCTTAAAATTAGTGACTGCCTTAATCTAAAGAGGAAGAGAATTTTGCTTGTTTCAGACGTCTTCTCATTTTTCTCTTCTTGTAGGGGGTTACCTTTTTCAACTCATCTGTGGAAGATCAGTCTGTTTCCTAGGATTTCTAAAGCGGGAAATCTTATCCCAAAGAGACAACTGAGAGCTCACACAGCATTATACATTATTCCAATAATGAAACAAACTCAGAGCTAACTGGTGTTGTTCCATCAACTAGTGCCAACTTGATCAATGACAATACTGTAAGTGAAATTGTCACAAGCAATCAGTGCCAAAGACATTGCAATTCTTCCACACTACATGAACTATTATGCCCATAAATGAAGAAAAAGGACAAAGTGAAAGTGTAGAACTGGAGATAACTAGAGACTACCATTTAGTGAAGTGAAATTTTCCATACCTGAAGATGTCACTCCCATTTGAGGAATAAGCTGTTCCTCCCTGCAGTTCTCACGACCAGGAACTAGTCTTTGATACCTTGCAGGATGAGGGTTGCCATCCACATCAACCAAAAATGGGGGAGGCATAAGGTGTGGAGCCTGCTGTGTCTGTTCATCCAGGACAAAGTTGTTGGCATCACGGATTAGGGGCCGATAATCACTATGAAAGAACATCTGATCTGCTATCTGTAAACAAAGTCATTTTGTAATTTTTTTAAAGAACCTCTTAAAAAAGCATACAGAAGAGAACTGCCAAAAATATTTTTAACAGTCGTACTCATGTTCACTTTTGCAAAAAACAGGAGTATAAGCTGATGTGTTTATTTCAGTTTAAAGGGGAAAATGTAACAACTCTATTATTATTTTGTTTCCCACTACTCTTTTCTATAATATACTGCAAGAAGAATAATCCACATGTTTGAGGGTGGGACACATTTAAAGAACAGGAGAATGGGGTAATATTTAACTACTTGAAGACATCTGACCAAATACAGTGTTAATATATTAGTTTATAAATTTTCTTCTGTAGTCTGAATATATGCATAAATTTGTGATAATAAAAAATTGTGTCACAGATGTATGAGATATGGTGCAGGAAGAAGACTAGGAAAAATATTTATTACATCAGGGCATTGCTAGATATTTTAACACCGTCAAAATATATATATCCTTGCTATAATGCTAGCTATCAGAAAAAGTTTCAGTGGATAAAATAAAGCTGAGATAACAATTTAATTTTTCACTCTAAGTTTTCTTTTCTATTTCTGTCCACCTCCTCATAATGTATTATAGATGACTTTCCACAGACCCTCAAGACTGAAGAATTCTTTTATCCAAATAAACATAAAAAGATTTATGCTCCATCCCTCGCTGGCACATGTATCTCAGTATTGTCCAATCAGAAAGATGTTGAAGTGCAAGGAGAAAAGAAAAAGTGAATAGAAGAGAAGCTGATACGTATACTACACATCCCAAGACTACCTACTGGCAAGCAAACACTGTGGCAGCTCATGTATTCAGCTGAACTTTGAACAAGTGAAAATCAAATCATAAAATCATCATTCACACAAATAAAGATTTCCAGTGCAGTATAAAAATCATTAAATGATTGACTCTATGCATAGGAATCTCAAAAAAATCTTTTGAGTATGGAGAGAGGAATACCCAAGTTGTCATAGAACATCCTCTGATTTCTGGAGAGAGTGCATTATCATGACCAATCTCTAACACAGTTTCCAGTAACTTGTTATGTAGAAATCAGTAAGGCAGAGGTTATAACAGCTACTCAGAAGTCTGGTCTCGCAATGACAAATGTCTCCCATCCTGGAAGCAAGAAGACCAGGAAACAAAGATGAGAACAGACATTTGTCAATTACAACATCAGAGAGTGCATCCATATGAAGTGGATTACAAAAAAAGACTTAGGAAAAAAATCATAGGAATTGTGGGATCTAGATCTCACAAAAACTCAGAAAAATAAAAACAGGAAGAAATTGGAAAGATACATAGAAAGATGCAATGGAAACGAATTTACTTCAGGGATTCAAAAGACTACTCTTACACATGGACAAGGTGATATCCCACTGCAGTAAAAAGCCAACTGGATGAAATCTTGTTGCCAGATTTTTTGTTAACAGAGGTTGAATGAGAAAGACAAAAGTACTTTCAGTTGTCTGACTGACAAAATCAAGGCCTGCTTAACACCTTCATTTCTTCATCTCACAATAGCTCAATATGATAGAGACAGAGATCCCCTAGGAGGACTTACAATGTCTCCGAAAATCATAATAGAATAGGCATTACTTACACCTAATACAAGCCTTTGAACTAAGTACTTGCCACACTGAGAAAAAAAGGGTTGCCAATGGTAAAGTCATACAAACTGAGTTTTATCACGTTGTGACTTGGCTGGACAGTGTTGTCTGCATCCCAGTTTTTGCAAGCAAAGAGAAGACCTGGTGCAAGATTACAAGGGACTTTGTTGCAATTACACTTCTGTGTACCCTATATTGCAATCAAGTATAATAGAGGAAATAACAATTTTCTACTCCATAAGATAATGAGGTATTTCTTGGAGAACACAGGCTGAGGTCAATTTTCAGGCTGAATATCCCTACTGGGATCGAGGAAAATATCTTATCCTGAGAAAAATCAGAAGAATTAGACATTCCAGCACACAACCAGCCAGAAGTACTAACAGTGAGACTTATTTGTTTATATACTATTAGAGATCAAATTCATGACAACAAGATGATACTACACACCGTTTGCATAAAAGTTTTCTATTCATATGACTTCACAAATCCAGCTTGGGAATGAGCACAAAAGCTTTCCACAAGGTCTGAGCTCTACAGATAGATTCTCCCCCAATCACACATTCAGAATGTTCCATTTCTCCAACTGGGCACAGTTACACAAACAGGTTTACACAGTTACGCAAAGTACTGCAATAATCCACCATACATGAACTGTCAACTTGCAAATAAGTACTGTGGTTTGGGCAGTCTGCAGGAACAAAAGCCTTAGAGCTTTTGCACAGAGATCAGGCTCCCCAGGAAAGTGGTCACAGCACCAAGCCTGCCAGAGCTCAAAAAGCATTTGGACAGTGCCCTCAGGGACGTGATGTGCTTTGTGCAGAGCTAGGAGTTGGTCTCGATCCTAGTGGGTCCCTTCCAACTCAGAATACTCTATGATTTAAAATCAACAGAATAGTATCTTACACTATAGAACTGCTAGGCATTCCTGGACAGGTTTCCACCTAATCAAGAACTTCTGAAGTGCACATGCCCAGTTGACAGGGAACTCGGCTCAGCTCTGGTGATGACACACTCAGATTTCAGCTGAGATTGGCTCAAGGAACCCCAAACAAGCAGCAAATGTATTCTTTTTTTTTTTTCCTCACAAAAGAATTACTTCACAAAAATATGTATCATCAAAAAAAAAAAACCTGACAAAAAAAATGCACAAACCCTAAACATAAAACAAAAATACCCCACCCCATTCACCTTCATTGTGCCCAAGATCACACTGAAGGGGAAAGAAAGCCTAGACATTGGTTCGAGTCAAGTAGGAAATGTAGATACTATCTGAACATGAAATGAAAAACACAGATGTAGAAAAACAAGAGCTTATTCTCTCAATAGAGTTAACACTATCTCAGCTATAATCACTGTCAATTCAAAAATTCAGGAATACAGGACAGGTTACCATGCTTCTTTCTTCTGTAAAATTAATTTCCTCAGAGAGATGGAAAACTCTTTAAAGGCCAAAAAACACATATCCTAGCAGATCATAGTCTGACAAGAAGTCTGAAACCCTCGCCAGTATCTGAGGGGAGAAAGACAGAAAAAAACCCCACCATCTCCAGCACCTACCTACCTGTAGTTACATTTTCCCATAAATCAGGTCACACAAAACGGGAGGTGATGAAACCACACATGGAAGAGATCAGACACTTCCAAACTGAGTTTTCTCTGAATGGCAGACTGAGATTAAAGGGGTAACAAATGTAAGTCCTACTGGCTCCTATTTCTTCTATGATTACCAATGCCAAGAGTAATACTGGCACAGCAACATCTGTAGGGGATCATTTTAAATCATTCAATAAGCAAAAAATTTTAAACATGATCTTTTCTCAGAGGCTGCAGCAAAAACCCCACAAGAACCAAGGGTCTGTAAAATTCAAGCAGGGTAAACCAATTGTATTCGTTCTTCAAACAGATTTAATCCCTCATAGCTAAATTCTAAAATGGCAGTATAAAGGAAAATTGTGATCTATCACAGCATAGACCAAAAGACTCACAGTTTCAATTTAATTTGCAGCACTTCGAAGTAGCAGAGGACTACATGCTTCCACAACAACTGGAGACAAAAAGAAACCTGAAACAATCCATGGACACGGTAAGAAAAATGTTCCTATTACAACAGGCTTTAAAGTCTGGAACAGTAAGAACACTGAAAGACAAAGAAAATTATCTAATAATGCTGATTTTTCCTTGCCTGTGATGTCTCTACTCATTTGTTTTATTTGGAATGGAAGGGGAAACGCATAGATAGTAATAACTGAGGGATAGCAACCACAGCTTAGCACTGTCTTGAAATCATAGTTGAGAAACAAGGAGAAACAATAAATCCCCAATATGCAAATCCTTCTGTAAGACTACAGAAAGAAATGTAGTACCTTACAAGACATAGATTAAAATTCCTTTTGCTGTCCCTCCTTCAGGTCTCTCTGCATTGCTGTTTGCCAAAATGCTTTCAAAACCAGCCTGAGTCCAAAGATCCAAAGCAAGAGGGAAGATCCAAAAAACACCACTTCACCAACAGCATTCAACTGTCAGCTACCAGAAGCAGAGATGAAAATCCTGGAGCAGATAGGTTTACTTAAATCTTAGGAAAAGGGAGAAGAGACACACCTCATTTCTTCCCTGGGTGGTAAAAGAAGAACTAAGATCTTGTGGACTCTCCAAACCAAGTTCACAGAGCATGTTTCTCCACAAAGAAAAAATAATAACACCATGTATCTTTACAGTCATGAGGGTCTGTGGCAAGACACCCACACTAAGAATACACAACATAGACTATGACATCAGAATAAAGATATAATACTTTAACCACACTAATGGTGAAATATTGCTGTGTAAGCAAAAAGGCATCCATGATGGTACTTCACTAACAGACATAAAATTGCATCACTAAAATATATAGTACACTTTCTGCAAATAACTCTCTCACAGGCTATACAATATTTAAATACAGATAGCAAGAATTAGTTCTATTACATACCCATTTTTTGGGGGGCTTAGTTAGGAACCAGAAAAAATATTTCAAGTAAAATGTTTAACTATTATCAGTTCCATTGCAGCTTATTCCCATTATCCATGTGGATCCATTGGCAGATATTTGTAACCTTGTCACTTAAGAGAGTAGACAGTGACTGATTAATTTTGAATTGTTTTTAAATTATTATTATTATTTTGACCTTCCCATGTAAACAGTAGCTTAACAGAATGTTTCCATAATTTAAAAAAAGACAGTGAAAGAAACCTCATTATCAACAACAGGCATCCAAAACATCCCATATTAATGGCTCAAAATTGTGTCAAGACATGCCCTCTTGAAATGAAGCTCTGAAGGAAAGTTTGCACAAATACATTCAACACAGACAAACATTTTGATTTTCATCTTGCACTGTACCTTGTCATATTTGCTACTGGAACCAAAGCCAAAAATCAGAAGGTGACCGTGAGAATCAGTACATGCAAAATGCTGTCCATCAGGAGAGCACTTGCAGTCAAAAACTGCACCATGTCCTTGTCCTTCAATCTGAAATACATCAACATAAAAAAAAATTAACAGAAATTAATAATTTTCAATTATGATTCTCAAAACTGTGGAGCTGACATTCCAATTTATTAGAACATCTGTATGACAGTATACTCCTAGATGGAAATTACTTTAAAACAAAGCTTACTTTTTTAGCTATTCACTTTTCAGTGAATTTCGCAATAATGCTCATGAAAGAGTCCAAATTTATAGCAGTAGAAACTGACAGACTTTATCCACAAAGCAGGCACAGTATAGGAAGTGAAAATAAAAGCTTCCCCTTGAGCGTCCTGCTAATGAGTCTAACCAGAGAGCTGGGCCCAGTTCAGGGCGTAGTCACTGCACCCTTTCCATCCTCTGCCTGCTTGCTAAGCTGCCCCAGTAGCAGTGGCTGCTGCGGTGTTTCACAACACCTGCCCCCTAGAAAACGCACTGACACAGACAACCCACATTACACAACTTAGCAACTACCTGTAATTCCTACTCCTAATTTATTGGAGTGGGGAAGGAGTAAATTTGCGTAAAAACTCCACCTTTTATAGGAGAACTGCAAAGATTTTAAAAAAGGAATTTTTACCTGATACTCATTTTCTGTTTTCCAGTTCCATTAAGCCAGAACAAATGGGTTTTTGTTTTTCCCTGCAACCTGTCAATCAAGCAGAGGTGACCAATCACCACTCTGAATTTTCATGTCTTCAGCACCTCTTCAGAAAGCCCCTTTCTATTCTCCCCAGCAAAGCACTTTTGCATTTTCTTTAAAGAGACACCAAACAAAATTCTTTCCCTAACTGTGACAGGCCTATATATTGCCAGAAAAGAGGGAAAAAAACAAAACAAAACACAACAATATTCAGCCTTCAGACTGTAACACTATGCACTTCTGCAGCACCTTTCAGAGGCCATCGGCATTATTTTAAAAAGTTAACCAATCAAGCCTCAAAAGTCCTGTGAGGTAGGTACTGTTCACACTCTCTTACAGGCTGAGACAAAGGCAAGAATTCTAAATCTTTTCCCCACAGTCTTACAACACACCCACAACACCTGCACATCCCCCCAGTGATAGAAGCTGCTCCATCTATTGCCACTACTTTCAAGTATTTGATAAAGGTCTTTCTTACTACAAGTAATTTCCCTATAAGTCAAGTGAGTTTCTGGACCAGCAAAAGAGGAACACAAACCAATGCAAGTTTTACGTTCTATTTTGCCCATTATTCCAGAAGAAATGAACAGAAGTATCTTACAGAAAGAGATGGAAAATAAAAACAGAACTTCAAGCAACTGACATTAACATCACAACAGTCAGGAAGGCAGAATTAATATAGTCTAAGCGAGATCTAACTACCAGAGCAAAGTTAAAAGTTGGTGCTGCTTTTTGCATATAGAAAGCTCACTGTATTAAAGGGAGACAGTCTGGGAAAGCAGGTGGAAAGCAGACAGCATTTCAGCACAATAATAAGCTTTGCAGAAATACAGTTAAAAATTGGAAAAGAAATATTTTATAAATAGGTATTTCTGCTCCCTTATCCTTCCTCCAAAAAAGGAAACATCATTGTCAAGCTTCCTAATGTTCAAGTCCTTCATAAATAGAATTTCAGGTTTCAGCCTAAGTTTTGAATATTTTTTGTTTTACAAGGAAAACAATACATTTTGTGGGAAGAACTATTTGCTAAACATGGTAAGGGGAAAAACAAGAAACAGAAGGAGATAAATCCAATTATTAAGATGACAGGTTTTTTAATCTTTTCCCTCAAGAAATGGTTTGGATGGACCATTTTCAAGAACCCCTTGGAAATTAGAGTGTTAATTGGAGAATATTCCCTTCTTATGTAAAGGAAAAGAATACTCTTCTACTATTTGGGGACAAGTACAGTGCAAACAGTTTTAATCTAAACGTGCCCAGAATCTGGTTTTAAAAAGTGCTTTTGGAAAGGGCAGCTCTAAGACCTTTCAGTACAACCCTTCAAGTCTGAAGTACAAATACTTGCAAATAAAGACTCTTACAAGAACAAAAATTACTGTTGAAGATAACCTTCCAAGATATAATTACTATTCTAAATTAAAGAACAAAGTCAACCAGAGTATGCTACCCCGTAGAATTTTTTTTTCAATAAAACTATTTCAGGAATAATAAGTGACACTTTACAACAGAATTTTTTCCATACCAAAGCTAACACAGAGGAGCTGGTCATTTGAAATAGAAACTAAATGCTAAATTGCAAAAAGGGAAGCTGTAGCAAATCAGTGAAGTTGTTACTTCAGCAAGCTAGATAAAGAATTTCAGCAAGATGGAAGCTGTCTTCCCCTCTCCATCCCTTTTAAACCAAAGATGCAAGAACTACATGAAGGCTGTATCCCAAGAAGATATAAAGTGCTTATTCTGTCTGGAACCTTTCCCTGCTGAATATAAGGATATCAATTGTGAAGGGAAGAGACTGCTCACAAGAACAGAAAAAGCACTGGTTAATTAAGAGCTATCACAGAATCACAGAATTGTTTGGGTTAGGAAGGACCCTTAAGATCACATAGTTCCAACCCCCTGCCATGGGCAGGGGTACCTTCTAGATCAGGTTGCTTAGAGCACCATCCAACCTGGCCTTGAACATTTCCCGGGATGGGGAGCCCACAATTTCTCTTGGCAGCCTGTTCCAGTGCTTCAGCAAAGGCTGTGTCACAACAAAAGGCTGTGAAGAGTAAATGTGTTAAGACACTCCTGATAGCAAAGCAAATAGCAAGGATTCTTCAGCTACAAACAGGGAAGAACCACTGATGCTATACAATGAGGACTACGTCAAGATTATTTTTAGTTTCAGTTCCAAGAATTAAGAGTCCAATTTGCCCATATTTTCACTAGCAAGAAAACATGTGGACATTGGTACATCCCGAAGGGAGGAATGCTGATGAAATAAGAGAATGAAAAAGGGACAACTCTTTTCTTCTCAGTTTTGAGAAAAGCTTATCATTTGCCCCAAACCAGGGAGAATCGAGCTGGCAAGCTTGTGCACAAAGCGATGTCTTAAATGCATTAAAATATTTGTTATATGAAAACAGAATAATACCACCTACAGAGTGAGCTCGATAATAAGCCTATTTGACCCTATTATCAATAGACAGTATGATATATCTAAACCCTACTTTTCAAGAAGAGTATAAGACATGAGACAAAAAGAAGGAAAAAAATTCAAATAAGACAAAAATTAATAAAGAGCAGAGAGTATCAGAGAAATTCAACAGACTTTCTTCAGAAAAATAACCAACTTTTTAATGTCAAGATAATATAACTCATTCAGCCTAGCTAGATTTCAAAGGTATAACATGGTATTTAAACTTGATTCAAATGATTGTGATTAGCAGGAGAAATGCAGAGTAGGTAAACTTTATAAAGAAAGGTTAATAGTTATTGATTTTGGAAAGACATACAGAGCTAAAAGGATGTTATCACTACAGTTTCTCAAGTCAGGCCTTTCTGTTATTGACTACAGAAAAAATAAGAGCCCTTTGATGAAATGAATATTAAGGAATCATCCACTGAGAACAGATTTGGGACAGCATAAATTATATCAACTGAAGCAATTAAAAGCCAACAGGACAAAATGCAACACAGCATGAACCTAATAAGATTATTAGAAACAACTTCATAATGCACTTACTGCCAGAAAAAAAGTAATGAAATTCAAGTCTACATACAATAATAGACACTTCTAGACATTTCTATCACATCTTCCAATACAACTCACCAGCACAGTTTAAAAAAAAAGAATTGGTGAACTAAAGCCTCTACTACCCTGAGGTAGAATCCATCCTCCATGTTAAGGAACTGAAACAATTTGTTGCAAACACAGTGAAAAAGATCACTGTGTATTCTTCGCAATGCATCACATGTAATGCAGCAACAAAAAGAAAACTACAATTCTAAACCAGACCAGAAGTGCATCCAGAAAAGAAAGTGCACGTGCTAGACAAATAGACAATGCTCAGAACAAAATCTTCCAAAGCAGTACACATGTTTTTGCTTCCTATGTTCAAGATAAGTAAATTGTAAGAGGAGCAGCTACAGAGCCACTCATCATGATAACACAAAACCTAAGAGCTCAGCTTCTTTATATGAACACTGAGGAAAGAGGACTATTTTGTATGATTGTACTAAAAGACCTTTAGCAGGAAGAGAATTATTATACTAAAAGACTTTAAACAGGATAAGAACTTCTCTACTTACATGCATAGAAACAAATGAATATTAGTTACAAGAAACAGTCAAACCAGAAAACTGAAATTCAGATTCTAACCATCACAACAATGGCATGCTAGAACAAATTTCTAAAACTAGCAAAAAAGCAGCACTGATTGCTATCAAAACATACAACCTCTATTATAAGTGATGAAACTACATCATAACTGTTCAAGTCAAATCAGTCTCCAAGTATCTGGAAGTTCCTTTGCAGGTTTGTGCTCTCCTTTGCTTTAAGGAACAATCTTCAGCCACAGCATGCTTCCATAAGCATTCCATAAAAATATCTACAGACTTTCTGCCAAGTTAAAGGAAGTTACTACTCCTTTGTAGGAGTGGAAAGAAGACTTACTTTTTAAGCCAGTTTATAAAAATAAAAATTAAAAAAAACAGTGGATCTTCTATACTGCTTCCAGAGCAGTAACAAGAGATGAAATGGTAGGAAGAAGACACGAAGTAATTAAATTCAGAGTAACATATTTACTAAAAATGTTTCTATCTTCCTACCAGACAAGTCAGTTACTCATTCAGGAATGCCTTTTATGTCTTGTCAGATAAATCTATCAGTTAAAAGGTCTGATTGGTCACTCACCCCATGGATGCCTGAAGTTATATAATGGCTATATATATAAATTATTTACACCTTTTGTTGTTGTTGCTGTTAAAGATTTTTCTTAATATACATCCTACAAAGTCAGTACTAGCTTCTTCTATTTGAACTATTAGAGCATTATGCTAGTTTTGTTCTCCTGAAACTGTTTCTCAGGATGTGGTCTAATATGCTAAATTGAGAGGTGGAACCTCTCAAAAATTTCAAACCATTTCAGTAGGACTACAGACAAACTGATTCAAAATAATGCATCCACAACTTTACTTAGGTCACCCTGTACTTCCACATAACTACAAAACCTGACCTAAAAATACAGTCCCACATAACCCCACTGAAAGTGGAAGACTCTGTGAAGGCCACAACATAAGAAATGCTGTTTTCACATCTCTAGTTCCCATTGGAAATTACAATACATTGTTCATATAAGCAAGAAATGTGCCTTTCAGACATTAGTCCAAAAAAATCCCTTCGTGTGGCAGAAAATCCATACTCAGAGCATTCTGCTGAGCTGTTATAAATGGAGCCTGATCTTTCACAGTGTTCTTTTGACAGGGACTTCCAATCTTCTGGTATGTCATTTAGCCTAAAACTAATCAAGTAGTTTCTAACAAAGACCCAGGCAGACCTGACAGATTTATTGTTTAAAGGAAAGTAACAATGTTGTAAGTGATATGATAATGCTATTATGGCTTTAGAGTTTGCCAGGTTGCACTGAAAGTAGAAGTAGAATTAGAAAGTAAGAAACCACATCACACAGCTCAGTGGAAGATCAGACTTCAGAAGATGGGGCAGGAAAAACATTAAGATACACAGACATAAGTAGTCATAGCATAGGAACTGCCTGTAATGAAGTGTCCACTGGAAGCTAAAAATAAGGGACAGTCAACAACCAGCTCTCTGAAGGAACAAGAGAACACAGAAAAATCCAATTGCAACTCAGTAGTCTCTGCTTGATTGACAACTTGCAGGAAGAAACCCTTTTCACCTGAACCAGTTAATGCCATAACACTGACAGTAAATTCTAAACAAAACAAGGATTAAACTGCACTAAAACATTTAAACAGTCATTAACAAGGAATGTTGTGACCAAATTCACAAAAACTAGACATCATTGCCATTATGAAATACATTCCTATTACGACCTCCATAAGGGTTTCCAATATTTCTGACTGATTTATATAAAAACATAAAACGTGTAAAGAAGGCAGAGAGACTGGGCAAGGAGACAACCAACACATCACTGCATCCAGACAGTCTGATTCTTCAACTGTACTGCAGACTCTCCATTAATAGGATAAAATTACACCCTCCACAATTTCCATTGCAGAAATCAGAAAAATTCTTGTAGGTTGCTTAAATTTAACCTTCTTATGGTCAAGTTCTGTACATGACAATTTCTGTCACTGCTTATGCTAATAGCTCCAAATCAATATACAATGTATCCAAAGCGCCCAAAAGCTAAGAAAGTGTTTTTAAAGTTTTTCAAAAGATACATTGTTTAAAAGTCAGAAAAAATGTACAAGCTTAAAAAAGAGTCATGCAATGCAACCACCATACATCCTAGGAAAGTAATTAAGGACTTGGAAAGAAACGCATGGAACCAGGAATAGCACCAAACAACTTTACATTAGACAATCAGTTACCTACAGACTTGGGGACAAAACACTTGGACATTATCATCAGCAATCTTATTTCTTAATGTCTTTATAGCCATAACTTTCAAACTTAACGTCATTGTGTGGGATGATTTTAGGCTTGGGGCTTTTTTCTCTTGGTTTTTAATATATAATAGATATTTAATATAAAACATAAAAAATGTATCTGCATTTACATACATTAACTAGTATGTCTATGAAAAGGCATATATTCACCATGATAACTCCACATAGTGAATGTAAAACAAAACTAGCATGAATGTACTCACTTGCTTCAAAGCTTTCTCACTGGATGCATGGCAATATGCATTTTCAGTTTCAAAACGAGTTTAATGTTTTAAACACAATTATTGCTTTGTTAAATTATGTATCACCCCATTTCCTGATTTTATGCCAGCACTTCTAAGTATAATCTGTTTCACTGCTATATCATTTGAAATAAAAGCAGCATTTAGAGAGATACAACTATAATCATCACATAACCAGACAAGCATGACCTTACAAGGTAGGTCAGTATCTACTTGCTGATTCTACTGCTCCAATTCTTTTCAAAGGCAATCCAATGAAACAAAGGAATTACAGAGATCACCTTCAAAACAACTTTTACAAATCCACTTTTTGATTCTTCAGTTTAAGGCTTCTCAAGAAAGAAGCAACCTGAAAAAGAAAACTAAGGACCAATACACATCAGAATTTTTCTTTACTATAGCACAGTTGCAAGAGTTTGGGTCTTCATTTCAAGACTGGCCAGGAAATCAAGAGATTTAAAAATAAGTTTGTGAGTACTCACAAACAAGTTATATTCTCTTGAAATATGCTTTTATATGAAATATGCTTTCATATGAAAGCATTACATACTTCACTGCATTAAGAAGTTAGAACACCATCAAATGAAAGCTACTACAGTAGAGTCAAAGGTAAATAATGTTTTAATTAACAGTCCTGCACAATTCCAAGATCCTTTCAACACACCTGTTCTTCCACCTAACTTTTGTAGTGGTAACTTGTTAGAAATGTAGTCATGTTGTAACCCTTTAAGTGAGAAAGCAGATGCTAGAGTCTGATCTTCTCAAGTACGCACACACAGATCTCCCAGTGATGTAAAACTTTTGTTCCTCACAAATAGTATTTCAGGAATAACCAGACATAACCACTACAGCTTTTCAAAAACATCTAGCAAATTTTATTTACACAACTGTCTCACTTCCTGACATTGATGTATAGAGACTAAAAATTTAATTTACAATTAATTGATTTTTAAAGCAACAATATATAATCCTTTCTCTAAAAATTAAACAGTGCTGAGAGAGGCATTATGCATGTTTGTTGAAAAATTACACAAACAAGATGTGGTAAATTTTCCCCTTTGAGGTATTTTCTCTTGAATTTGTGGTAAAACCATTACATTAAATCAGTCATGCTAAATACCTGGTCTTCATGTCTTGCTAAGAAATCCTGACCAGCTTCCTCCACCACAGCTCTGTATTTTCATCTTTCTAATAACAAGCACTGAACCATCAAATCTGAGACTACATTAGAGAAGCCAACCCAAGCTATGAGTCAAATTGGTAAGACAGGGTAAGACATTCAAATTTTACAATTCTACAGCTGAAAGTAGAAGATGTTTGGATTTTATAATTCTATAGGTAAAGAGTTTATAGACTCCTGAACAATTTTATCCTTCTGCAAAGCTCTGAGCTTTTTTTCAAATTTAGTTTAGGTTTTTGTTGGTTTGGGTTTTTTTTCCCGAAGGATTATTAACTTCTGCAGTACTTTTCAATCAAGAACATAAGCAAAAAATCACCCTCCAAGTTTGTTAGCTCTGATAAAATACCACCTGATGCACTGTATGTTCAACAACAGTTTATATTTGAGTTCTTTAAAGAGTTTTTCAGTACCAAGAACTTTAGAGTTGCTATTCCCTATTAATACAGTTGTTAAAAAGAACAACGACACTGTACTATTGATGTGGCAACATAATGCCAAGTCATATAACTCTATCTTGCTGAAAGGATCCGTAACTGTTTACATAAGGCTCCAGTAAGATGTTCTTTCATCCTTTCAGAAAAAAAAGTTTCCTCCCCATTTCTCTTTTAGCTGCCATGATTTTAATTTAGAAGAAAAAAATTCAAGAAAATAAACATATCTTTGTTAATGCAGTTAAATCCAGACTTTATCCTATAATTTTAAGTAATTTGCTTCTGGGCTAACAATTTTAAATGAAGTTAGACAAAATACTGCGCTGCTAAATACATATGAAAATGGCTAATGCAGGACTTTAACTTATTGGAAAACTGTCACTTTTCAATTCAGTTGCTCACATTGTACCTGTTTTAATGTGTGACACATATGGGAGAAACTATGCTCATCACACTAACCCAATCTTTGAAAAGCTATTAAACCTTTTTTTTTTAAATAAACACAAAAGTGTATAAATCCTTACTTTGTTTAAAAAATGTTCATATTTAAGGTGTAAGTTTCATAACCTGTTGATAATAAACATATTGTAAAGAACACATGTAAATCACAAGTCACAAGCTCTCTAGGTCTGGATACAATGTCTATTTATAAAATTTAACTAATGCATTTTAAATGAAAGTGTGGGACTATTCACCATGAGCTTCCAACAGAAGACTGCCTAGAAACAAAGGAAACAGCTAGGATTGTGGTATAGAGATTTACAAGAAAATGTGATCCAGTTAAAAAAAAAATTAAAAATCACTAGGTTTTTTTTCTAGAACCTGTAAGAAGCCTCATCCTACCTTACACCAACTACAGATATCAATGACATTGTTGTTCTTCTAGGTCTCAGTGAAAGAGCATATCTTAGCTCTAGGATCAGAGTTTTTCAAAAACAGACAAGAAATGGAACTGTGTCCTGTATCTTCTCCAGTAGCAATGCAACAGGCAGGTCAGCCTGCCCCTCAGGTTTTGCAATTTTAAAGGTTTGGTTTTTTTTCTTTTTTCTGACCATTTCCGTAAAAGTGTGACAGAGGGCATAAGAATGACAAACACCAATTCAAGCACTCAGAGTTACACCCCTATTTTTGAACTACCAATACGGTTTCCTGGGCAAGCAGCATTTACTAAGTGGAGAGTAAGCATTTACATAGAGGAGAACGGTGGTGTTTCTGGGAGAGATTAAAGCTTTTCTTTCACAAATTTAACTGAGTTACTTGTCATTTCATAGGAAGCTGAAGGTGGGAAAGGGGAAAAGCAAGTTCAGTTAGAATTCTTTCTTTTTCTTCCTCCTCCAAAAGCATCAGAATGTTACTTCAAATGACTAGTTTACAGAATTCAAATTGTAATGCCATTCTGAAATATACCCCTGGAATTTCTATATGCTCTCATGAAATGTGCTTTGGCATTTAGGAAAAGACCCATCATAAAATACTAAACAGTTAGAGATACATATACTGTGACGTGTAAGTGTCGAAGGCTAAGGCGGCTTAGCCTTCCAGCAAGTCAGATAGTCACAAAGGTAGGAGGATTTTGAAGTACTCAGATCTGTGAATTTAATACCAAATTGTAAAAACATTCTTTTTGTATCAGAATTTCAAAGCATTCCTCACAATACGAGGGAAGAACTAAGGCCATCTTAGCGCTGAGTTCCAAGGGAGTTCCAGAACTACCACCCCGAGTATATTAAGGACACCACGGCACATGACAGTGCCTAGCAAGACTGTCCTAGTGCTAAGGTAACGTCACAAGAATCAGTCCAAATGAACACTTCACAACTAGGAACACATTAAGATTACAAATAAGCAACAAGTTGACCTTGACAGGCTTTCAGGCATACAGGAGGCACCCAAGGCACACATATTATGTCAGACATAAGAAGGCCTACTGCTGGCTACAGCTGAGCCTGACTTCTCCAAGAAGCAACTCACAATGGGAGTCAATCACCTAAGACAGAAGAGCAGCACCTTGTCATGAAAGAGCTTTTGTTGTTGGTTTTCTTTGGGTTTTCTTTTTTAATCTGTTGTCCAGGAGATTTTTTTTTTTCTTTAAAAGCTTCAATATTCCTACTTAATTAATTTCTACATTACACAAAGATTTCTTAAATATCATAAGGCTAGTGTTTATCAACTAAAACACAGGCTTTCTGCTTCAGTAATTGCAATGCCTACCTACAGAATCTGCCTAGTCAGATATTAGATTCAGGCAAAGCAATGACAAAGATACAGTAAGAATTACAATATTCTACAGTGACAAAAATTGTAAAAATGCCTGTTTTCCCCTAATCTTTCATTCTTGGTACTGCAGTACAGTCATCATACTTCCAAAAACATACTTTTAAATAACAGGAGTCACCACATGTTCCTGCAACTGTTCATAAAGCTATGCTATAAACCAAATTATTTACAAAAATTAAAAAGAAAAAAAAAACCACAAAAAACAAGCCCCTCTACCAAAAAAAAATTACAAAACAAAAACAAACTAAACCTCAAGCAAACAAAAAAAAACCACAAAGAGAAACAACAGAACTACAGGCCTGTACGTATCCTAAAATATTTTAGGAAAATTGTTTTAATATTCTTTTACAGGGCAACCCACTCACAGGACAAGAACTGTCAGCTTTATCACAGAAGAAACTTATACTCAAAAGCCCCAGACAAAATGCTTTTTGCAAGCAGTCTGAATCAGCAGAGCCCACCCCCAAGAGGTACTGCTTAGAGGAAAGTGTGCTTAAGTGAAATTGCCTAATTCCAAAAAATAACAATCAAGAGCAGCACCATATCATTACAAACCTATTTAGGGTCAGACTCGAGGAACACCAATAGTTAATGTCTAAATTACAACACCAACAAAAACCCAATCACCAAACCAAACAAAAACCCTTGCATCCACCTAACATTACTAGACATCTCCATTTAGAACTGGAATATTAAATCCCTGTAGTTTTTCTTTTTTTGCCTTCATACGTTCTCAGCATTGAGAAACTTCTGCCTAAAGCCTAAAGGGTTAAGCTGCAGCACATACCATCCAAGTGCCAATCCTGGCATTCCTAACAAACCAACAGTGTCAGATCTATTAGGAAGCAACTTAGTGGGAATACCTGAAAGAGAACAAATGCTATGACAAGAACTGAGTGGTGTACAACTTCTATTTATGACCTGACAGAACACTAATCTTGCAAATACAAAAGCTTGCCTGAAGGCAAAGAATTTCTACCACTCTCTAGTTTACCTAGAACGTGATTTGTATACCCAGGAAAACTAGCCAGTGCCTAACCCACAGACTAGATTCACATCACTCCACAGTGGCACAACTTGGGAAAATTGGGAAGAAGTCCTGCCTAGGATATTTACAGCCGAGATGCTCTCCTGAGTAAGTGGCAGACATTGAATTGAGTGCTTTGCTACTGAGGACAGCACAGAAGCTAGGTCTTCCATTTCCCAACTCTAACAGCTAAGGTAATCCCAAAAAGTGAGTGCCACCTGCTCCTGTAGACTCCTTTAGGAAAGCAAGGGCCTCCCTCATTTGTTGGAAAGGTGCCTTACCACACAAGGGATCCAGACACCTCATTGCAGCTTTGCGTAAGAAACTGCATTTCAAACCTATCTTTATGTACATGATCACACAGTTGCTCTCACCAGACAGCCCACCGTTCAGTGTATTTTTTCCCCTGGATCATCCACTAAGACACCTACATCTTATACACTCTTCAGCAAAATGAACCACAATTTAAACATTTACAACAGTGTGTGCTGTTCTTCTGTAGCAACAACACTATTTTTGTGAAATACATAAGCCCTAAAACAGTTGGTTAAAGGAACTACTTAAGATTTATTACCCTGTTTCTTCAGAATGCATATTTGTACCTCAGAAGTACAGCACATGAAACTGCCCTAATATTACACCAAGAACACATTCTTCATTAGCAGCTATATTAACTCAGGACTGGTGCAAATATTACATAGGTCAAAAACCAAATACCTGTATTTGCATATGCAATTTAAAACCATCTCAGGACTTACTTGCTGAATCTCAAAATTGCCTAAAACATTTTAACCATCTCACACTCTTGATATTTCTATGGCACATTTCACTCTCTGGCATAGTGAACACATTCCCTGAGTGTAGGTGACTGAAGTCACTGAATTAAACCAGTTCTGAATGTCCGTGGACTCTGACACCAAGTTATGCAATACTTACACAACTAGATCAAATGAAATGAAGACTACAGGTGAAAACATGAAATATATAAAGCATATACACTTACTGAGAGTAAACCCATGTGACAGTCATTTATGGAACTGAGATTACTATTAATGGTAAAGACCAAAATACAGCAAACAGACCAAAGATGCTTCAAATTAACCATAATTGTGACAATTGATTTAATTTAAAAACCTGGGAAAGAAGGTCCTGCAGGACCACCAGAGTGACTAAGTGGGACCAGATTGCAACCAGCAAGGAACAAATAAATGGAGCAATCAAAGTTAAATACAAAACAAAAAGTATATTGGGTTACTATGATTTTCTTTTTAATTTTGTGTTCACTGACTGGGTAAAGGAATTAAGTTTCAAACTGATTGACACTGCTTGCATCCCTCGATGTTATTTTTTTTTTTATGTTGACAATGAGGGCATTTGGGGCAGAGTGGGAAGCAATTTAAAAATACCCAACTCTACTTTAGGGATTTGCCACAAGGCTTTAGATGTACAAAGCAATCCACCTAGGATAGAAATACCTGACTGGACTAACATTAAGCTGTCATCTATGATTTTGCTAATTCAATCAACGCCCCCAAAGTCTGCAACATTTTTTAAGGAACTCTTGTTATGACAAAGCCACCAAGTGCTAGTTCTGGTACCACAGACTAGGCAATAATAATGAGAGATTCTTGAACTGTAAAACAGATATTTGATGTCATTCAACTCTTAGGTTTGGTTGCTCCAGATGGTGTTGCCTGTCTGATCCAAAAGAACCCTATCTGTAAAAATTTTCTATCCCCTAAACAGAAATACAAGTGGGTTTTTTTTTAAGAAGTATGAGATGACGTATTGAGCAAGTCAGTGAAGGAAACAGCACTTGTCAGAATAATTTAATAGTGGCTAATTTATTGATGTTCCCAGCTGATTTGCCATTTAGGAAATGTATGAATTCACGCCCTCCCATAGTAAACCAAAACACTTAACCTTTGCAGCTCTGCAGAGGTGACTGCACAATATCTTCTGCCTGCCACCCATCACCTAAGAAAACCTCTAATTTCCACCCATGTCTTTTGAAGCATCAAACATAGAAGACTGGCTGGTGAAATATTCAGAATATACAGAGATGTCTCTCTTGCATACCTGGCTCATACAGTGTAATTCCTTGGTTTGAGACAAACCGGCTGCCAGATGTACAATTCCCCTCACCTCACACGGCAGGCAGACTTTCTCATATTAGTTTCAAGCATAATGCACAGATTACTAACTGTTGAGATCTTCTGATTGTCTACAGATTTCTCTGACACCAAAGATCTTCAAGTATATGTGACTATTATCCTTTTTAGGTGTTTATATTGCATTGCACGCTTGAAATAAATATTTCAGTCTTTCAGGGGCTGCCTAATAACACAGGCACCTGTAATTTAGACTCTGATAGCTTTTCTATGGACTTGGCTTAAAAAGAACAGGAGAGCTCAGACTCTTCTGACCTTAAACTGCATAAGAACCATCATACATCCACTGTAAATAGAACTGAAAATGCAAGCTAACCATGCAATGAGAACATACACCTCAACTGGCAACAGTGAATAGCACCTAGTAATGAAGATGTGTGCTCATAGCTCCAATAAGATTGTCTTGGATCCGTCATAAGCTCAGTTACAGAAATCACTGCAGAGAGAACACTACTCAACCTAGGTCTGTGCTGAAGGAATCTAGGTTGCAGTCTCTCTGATTAAGCTTAGCTGAATTTTCTCAAAGACTTTATGAACTCTACTGTACTGCACATCTCAAAACCTTTATCTTTAGATTCAGTGACCTTCCTGGCTTGAGTTCATTTCTTAATGTTCCTTATCTTTTTGTGAATATATCTATGGTAGGTCTCTTCTTCAGACGATTTTTATGTTGGTCTCCAAGACTGCCATTCCATTACAGCTGAAGCCCGTTTGCCTACTCTCAGAATTCCAAATGATTGTGGATATTCTACAAAGGCTTTTGTAATTTTTCCCATGAGACAAAGTCTGAATGAATTGCACAATATATCATTATCTTTTTGAGGAAAAAGATATGTACAAAGACCCACTTAGTATCAAGAAATAGATGACAATACCTCTTGCATCCATCTTGCAGGAGAATTCGTTTAGTGCAGAACAGACCAAATTTGAAACCTGCATATGGAGAAGCTCTACACAGAAAGGCTGACGGTATTCTGTCCAATGGGCCAAGGCAGCATACAACACTGTATGAGACCAGGAGACTCCTGAAGAGCTTTAGCCCAATTAAGAATTAGTAATGCAAAAATAAACCAAGTTCCACCTTGGCTGCCCAGGCAGGAAACCGAGCGCTGAAGGAGGGTCTTTGTCACCCTGTCTCTTACACATGATCTCTGACAATGTAACTAACACTCCAATGTTGTGTGGATCAAGCATATAGAAGGAAAACACTATGAAATACAGCCAAAGAAATAACTTCTAACATTTTACAGATTTACTCTTTGCCCCACTGAATTGAAAAGGAATTTCTCTTGATTTCAGCAGATGCAGGATCTTGCTCTATAGATAAATCATACTTCATGATTGGCCTACATAAGAATGTAAGCAAAAAGCAAAAAGTTTAAAATGGTTCCTTTGGCATATCTGTACAAAGCACAATAATTACCATGTTGAAGTAAGACCGGATTTTGACCCCTCTTGCCAAATCCCAAACTATGACATTTCCATCATGTCCAGCAGAGAAGAGAACTCTTGGATCAAACGGATGAGGTTCAAGCACAAACACTTCATCTTCATGTCCCTGAAAATAACGACACAACAGAATGAAAAAGAATATTGTCTCAAATACTTACCCAAGGATTCAACATGGTAACAGTAGCAGCTGCCACATTAACGTATGAAAATGCCCCGCAGAAAACTACTTTGACCACACTTTTTTTTTGTTGCAGTGCATTACACTCTTTTCTTTCCAGTTGCAATTTTACATTCCTAAGTAGTATGCAACCTTCAAAAGTATGTCCCAATATTTTCACTAGGATTTAAAAAAGATTAGTGTCCACAACATTTGGTATCTTAGGGTCTTAATATTCCACACATTTCCATTTTTTCAGCAGAGTATCAGTTAGAAATTTAATTTAAACCCATAAATAATGAAATATCTAACTTAAAGTTAGTGAACAATATCTTTAAAATTAATGCTATATTTTAAAGCTTTGCATTAAGTATTTCCATCTCTAAGCAGAATATCAAGTTACCTAGAGTTACCCATTTTTTCAATTACAAAAGTATTAGACATTAATAAATCTTGTTGATTTATTTCAGAAAGAAAACTAACTTTTTGTACTCATGGAATGATTAGGTTGCAGAAGTGTCTCTGTTTAAACAGGGCAAGTTTATCCATTAACAGTATTTCAAAACATCACATTAAATAAAGATTAAAAAAACAACTGTTTCCTCCTCTCCTTCAAGACAGAACTTCAGTAACAAAAAAATACCAAAACCCAAAATGTCCAAAATTAGTTTCAGACATCTTGAACAGCAGTAGTTATCTGTAACTTTAAGTTTTAATTTTCTAATAAGCAGGCGACAGACATCAATTACACTTCAATTATCTGGAAACATTTGTCAAGGCAGCTTTCAGACAGGAAAAAGCATATAAGGAGGAATGTCGACTATGTATAAATATATTTTGCATTCAAGGTCGATAAATCAAGACAGTACACCTTACCATGAGAATATGAATTAGCTGGCCAGTGAAAGAATTCCAAACTTTCAGAGTCATGTTATTAACTGCAGTTATAACAGAGTTGTCATGGCGGTCCCATGCCACCATGGTCACTTTCAGCTTTGTGATTTTATCTTCAACGCCTTGCAGATTTTGTCTAAAAAAAAAAAAAAAAAGAGTAAAAGATGTCAATGCAATTCTACTTTACCAAAATGGAATTTCGGCAAAGTAAATTTTGCCAAATTTACCGCTATTAACAAGTGAAAATACTTCTCTACTTTGCTGTATTTTTAAGAATATTTCTTCAAGAAACTATAGAAATTAAAGATGTTTTCTATTACATAGTACATACAATCACAAAGAATTGTAGATACCTAAACAATGACTATAGGATCTTCCAGAAAATGCCCTCTGATACATGATCTAACAATTAAATTTGATAGGTATAGTATTTGTTATGACATCTAAAGAACAAAAATCCAAATTGGTCAACCAATGAACAGTAAATTGTCCTGAAGAATATTTGTGATAAGTAGTTCTCAATACGGAGAGAAGTATTCTATATCTTTAAACGATCTCAATTCTCAGGCAATATTTAGTACTACACCACTACCCTGGCATCACTTTACTATTGGTAATAATGGCACTTAATTTTGCATGAAACCCAAACAACAGTAATCTATAATATAATCTATCAGAATACTCAGAAATTACATTTTTGTCAGAGTGATTTAAAGACTAATCACCCTTTAATTTTCTAGCACATTTATTTCCATGAAAACATTGACCAAATGCAACAATAGCATGTTACCACTAAGTAGGCAGACAAAATACAGAATCTTCCATACAGTAAGCACAACAACACATTGCACAATAGTATGTATTGTAAAACTCAATAATAGAAAATGTAGTTATAGCCAAATTCCCTTCTCGATTCAATGCAGAACCCAGGAGGCTTTATAAGCTGAATTCACTTTTTCCTTTCAGTGCAACGATTTCATTTTCTTTGATAAAACTGTTCTTGTGCAGAAAAAATCAAATTTGGAACTGCACTTATTCCTCTAGTCACAAGGATAAAACAGAATTCTGCTATAAGTGCTTTACCAAAATGAGCAGTTCAGTTTCTCAGATAAGTTCAGCATTTATGACCACAATGAAGGAGAATCCCTTCCTCTTTTGCCCAGGATCAGTTAAAATTGAGAATTTTTACTGAGAGTAACTCAGTCTGTTATCAAAGAACCTGTGTTTTATACACTCTTGTCCAACAGTTTGATACCTATGTTTTGTTGCATCTGTCCATAATTGGCAAGATACTGTTTGATCTAAACATCTAACTAAATTACAGCTTATTTAGCCTTGTCTTTCATCCCTCTCTTGGTCTTTCAGATATCTTTCCACAGATTACTCCTGAAACCATTACAGTTTTTTTTCTACTAACTATCCCTCAAAGCGCTCAGTATCAACAGTAAGGGGAAGAAGGTTTATCCCTTAAATCTCTTATAAATCTTTTTAATTTATGTCAACTGGAAAACATCTTCACGCCAAAATAAAAAGGTGCAAGTCACAATTCCTACTAAGTCATTCTCCATCTTCAAGCCTCTTTTGTTGCTTGTTCTAGTGTACAGAAGTTTCCCATACCTACAAACTCTTGTAAATTCTCAGATTGTTTTAACAAATGAGAACCCATTACAGAGCCAGCAAATTCTTTGCTCCAGCATGTTGTATGAATATGACCCAATACTGCTTTTCTGGGCAGGCAGGTTCCACAATATCTGTAAATGTTACTAAAATGCAAGCAGTCTCAAGAAAACATCTGACCTGGTTTTCTTGCTCCAGAAATAAATGTCTATGTAAAAAGCCATATAAATTTGACCTTCAATGGGTTTTATCTTTTAATCTTTTAATCTAATCAGAATACTAATGGCACTATTATCAGGACAAGCTAATTTCCACAGCTGAATATGTACTCAAATATTTATTTTCATTGCATTTCAAGAGCTACATAAGCATACTGTGCATTTAAGCAATAATAATTTAAGCCTCCCCTTTTTCTTTTCTCTCACTGTCTTTTTAAAAATTTTTTTAATAAATCAGCAAATTATATCAAAGGCCCTCAAGAGTCTATGTGATAGCAGAACATTTTACATCACTTACCCTGCTGGGCGAGTAGCCATATCTAACAAAATGCTTTTCCATTCCCTTCGCTTAAATTGCCAGATTCGAGCTGTTCCATCACGGCTTCCACTCACAAATCTAATAAGAGGGAGAAAAAGTTACTCAAGAGATCAAAGGCAGATCTGTACAGAAAAGACACCTGAAAATTAAAGTCCCAGGATTTAGAACTCAAAAATGGAAGCTATGAGTGAGAAGTCCAAACAGTGTCAGAATGCTGTACAAGCAGTTTGAGGTTAAACACACTTCCCATACCAGCAAAAGAATTGAAGGCCTCCAAAAAGTCAAACCTGTTTCCCTATCCTAAGCCCCTTCCAAACTAACTGTCCTATGACCTTTGGTGCACCTCGTTGAGTTCTGACACGGCACTGGCACAGGGACACTATAACCCATAATGAACATTCCAAGGGACTGACCCAATCACACCAGGTCAAGAGGAGAGCCCTGTCAGCAGAATTACAGACATGATTTAAAACAAAACCTATTCCCAGTAAGTTAGCATTGTATACTGAGTAAGTATTATGATATTTATATGAAGAAGTGTTTCCCAGCTTGAGTTTCTCTCCCACCCTTTTCTTCCCCTTTTTTGAGATTCAGGGGTAGGAGGAGGAGAAAGAGGTGGGTGAAGCTTGGTTTACAACTATTTGTATCATGATAAAAGTGTACAGTAGAACATCAAATAAGTGAAAGTGTCAGATACTTGATAATAAATTTTCTTTAGCATCCTTCATATCCAACATCCAGAACTTTCAGTGAAACATTAAAAGAAAGCATTGGGCTAGCTAAACGAAATATTGCTTGATCTAGCTTGACAATTTTTCTGTACCCAGCAGTCACTTAACTTAAAAAGGTTTACACATTTAAATATACCTAAAAATGCATATATTTGATACGTGAATATATATATATGTACACATTTCTTAGGAAGAAGTTTCAAGTATTTTTATACCCATAATTTTAGCAAATTCAAAATACTTCAATCATTACAATGAAAAGAACTGTGAAACTAAGGAGTACCATTAAAAAGAAACTGTGAGACTCCAATAGTTATAGATGATTTTACTGGATGAAACTCAAAACAAAGCTCTTTTTTTCAATAACTATTTCTGGAAACTGGTATTTACAAATGTCTCAAGGTCAAAAAGCTAGCTCTGAATAGTGTGCTTACCTGCTACTACTATTAGAAAACTGAATGCTGTCAACTTTGTCCTATATAAAAAAAGAACAGAAAAAGAAAAAAGAAATCAAGTTTCTCCAAATTAACCCCTTTTATCCAAATTATTACTTTAATCAAGTACATATGTAATTTTAAAAAGTGTATTTACAGTATGAAACTCCAACTCTGATATCTTCTCTGGCTGACCTGATCCAAAGAAATAAACCCTAATGATGTGATCTGTACTCCCCGTGGCCAAAAACATTCCACCTGAGAAAAACAAACAGATAAGACTTTAAAAAAAAGGGCAATCTACTGTTATTACAGTATTTTCAAAGGGATATAACATCATATGTTTCAATTTATTCCCTGAAATTTACAGGTGTATCTCATTTCAACTATGCCTGTAACTGACCTTTAAGTCAAAACAAGATTTAGAAACTCCAAAATTTAACTGGAGTTGAATCACCTCACATTTACTATCAGTAAATATGCATCAGCAGACATACCCGGAAGATTAGTTAACTAGAGTAATTTGCTTGCAATTAAGCCCTTAGAAGCTTCCCTCTTAACAAAAATCAAATGGAACTAGAACTCCAGTACATTTTGATATTTTATCCAATTATTTATGTAGCATTCTTCAATTGCCAGCTCTAGAATCAATGAAACCCAGACCACGAGAACTCTGTAATCAGCACCTTCTTGCACAAATCCCCATATATTACACCTCAGATAAAGCCAACTCTTCTAACTATTCTGAGAAAAAGGTATACATCTATCCTGTTCTGAAGACTTGCGGTCACAAGAGACTTACTTAAACATTTCATGTTTAACTGTTTCTAAGAATTTCTGTAGTAGCAAGTATTAATGCATAGCTACTTTAACTCAAATCCATCTTATTAAAACGAAATATGCTACAATAACTGTACTGTACTTTATTTTACTCTTCAAATGACTTCTTATACTGATACAAGGAGAGGAGGGGGGGAAAAAGTCTTTTACCAGCACTAAAAGAAGAACAAATCATTTGGACTCCAGGTCGAGGACGTTCTGTAAACTTCGTTGGCCTTGGACTACAAATTAAAAAAAAGACAATCAAATAATTTCCTAATAGGGTTTCAAAAAGCAAGTCAGTATCTTAGAAATAAAGAACAGAAGGATAAAATTAAATATGAAGGAACAGATGGCTGCCCATTTATAAACAAATTTGTGTGACTATGCTTCATAATCTGATCTTTAGGAAACTAAGACATCCAGATGGACTAAGTAATCCATGCATCCAGGAGAGCTGTAACACAAATCTCATTCCCTTCTACACTCTGAGATTGCTATACAAAACACTCTCCTGAAGTTATCAGCAAAGTAGAACAGAGCCAGTTGCCCATGATGTTTAGTTTTAAATGCTTGGTGTACTGGTTTTCTCCTGTGGCATGTGCCTGCTTTTACATGAGAGAAACAGAGTTGGGTGCTCTTTATAGACAAGGAGATCAAAGAAATTTTAAAAATTTTGGAGTTTTTCACAGTAGTAGAATATAAGAGTTTCTTTAAAAGACATATTTCTTGTGGGCTAGTTTCAAATAGTACCCAAAATGTCAGGACAACAGTTAGAAGTTTGTAAGGGACTTTATGGCCCTCACTTTTGTCTAGGCATTTCAGAACACGATGTGCAAGCAAAACTAAAGCTTCAGTGGATCTGGTGCTTTAAGGGTGTGTATAACCAAAACAAATCAAATCAAGTTCTTCAATCATTATTTCAATTCTGTTCATGGATTACAGCAACCTCAAAGCAGTAGGTGGTCTTGCATAGTATGCCATCTGCAATCTTCCCTCAAAGAATTAACTTACAAGAGAACAGCAGCACTACACCCACAAGTGCCATCACTAAAGATTTGCTCTAACATAAAAGAATGCATATTCAGAACTTATCCAGAATGTACTCTTTTAAAAGCAAAATGGTCTGCATAATTCATTTCATCTGAAGGTAGATGCATAAGAGATGCATTTCTCCACTAATCAGTTACTGCTATCTCAAATAAAGTAATAAGCATTAAACATTGGTGATGTTTATGCATAAAACAAAGTAATAAACATCAGCAATACCAGTTAAGAAACCTTTCTCCAAATTATCCGTTCAGTGTAGGGTGTTTCTGTGACCTTTCCTGCAGGAGTTTTAAGGTACCTCCCTGCAGATTTGTGACAAGGAAACTTCACAAGATACGCTAAACAGGACAAAGATCTTTTCTACAAAACAGTTGAAATCCTCCTTAACTGCGATACTAACAAGCACTATCAGACAATTCAATATGCAGTTCACATAATTTGGAACAAATGTAAATAGATAAATAGGCTGTTGTTTTCTTCCACTCTTGTTTGTGAACTCTGCCTTTGGAGTTAGGACAGTTGTAAAACAGAGCAAGTATGCACTTACACTCTAGCTGGGATACCTGATTAAATTCTCAAACCTGTGTCTCTCGAATGTGTGTTATTTTAGGCATTAGGAGACAAGGGGTTATGGCACTCTTCTACAACAGAGCAGACTGCAAAATGAGTTGGGCAATCAGTATTTTCATGAAGCGTGGAAATGGGACACAAGCTGGTTCCATCCAGGACAGTGTTACACTTTACATATATTTTCAGTGCATGTATTAAGTGTTTCATTAGTTTATTAATCTAAGTTCTGCATACTAGCCTAAGATCTGTGCTATAACCTCTCTAACTTAAGCCTTTGTTCACAAGTTAATGTAAAAGCTTCAGCATATCTGAGTTCTGATATATGACCAGCTCCTTTAACATCAAGTGCCTTCTGCACAGGAAAGCAAATGGGAAGCATCACATCACACTGATGATGGTAATTGAGAAATCAGTGTCTTGTCCAAAACAGGAATGTCAAAACAGCATGTGTTTTTCCTGAGATTTTTTCCCTCTTTTTAAAATTATGGGAAAATAAATAGATAAGAAGAAAAGCAGTACACCAACCCCCTCTATCCAAATCTATGAGACAGTTCTGCTGCCTTGTTCATACGGTCTATCAGTAACAGTATAACTGGAAATTTGTGATGCAAACAAGTGGCAGAAGAAAAATGAAAACTCAGTGTCTTCCTCAGAGAAGATATATAGGCAAATATTTCACAGTTCAACTAATTTAACTGTAATGCACTGACCAGTTGTAATAATTCTCCCTTAAACTTGAATGAAGCACACGATTCTTCAATTTCTGATGACCTGAGGCAGATTTTCTTTCTCCTTCCTACTGTCAACTGATGCAGGATCCAACTCCTGTGTTTACTATCACCACCCAGAATAGCAAAAGAAGACTAAATCCAGGGTAAGACTTGATTGCCTAAAGTTTCAATTGTTTTCCCATCTTGTTTGGGCCACATTCTGTGAATTCTTTGTCTGCAGCAAAAACCAATCTTCCTCCATTTGGAAACTGAATTAATCTACCTGGAATGTTACTGCTTTTAGACATACATGGTAGCTGCCTGGTCATAAATCTCTTGAAGGCAAAAAGAGGAGCACACAGGTGCCTCTATAACACTAATGAACATGCATCCACACTAGTCACAGAACCATGTGAACAAGGTTGCTCACTTTCCTTTGAACAACATGAGAATTTTGTGGTCAGCTGTGTCAATGTCTCTTTCATCCTATGACATTAAATCTATCGTAATGTGTCCTTTTGCAGTTCATCAAAACAGAGCTGTCACCAACATCTCCAGATGGGGCCATATGTCTGACCCAAACACAGAACATGCCTCAATTAACAAGGTTAGAAAAAATGGGAGACCAATTTGGGAAGCCCCTAATTTCAGATGTACTATTAATTAAATCATATTAACTGGAGCAGCATTATTGGCAAAGCTGAGTTACAAGAATTTTTGCAATGTGAGAGTGAAACAAAATAAACATTTGCAGAGATAAGAAAAAAAAACCCGGAAAATACAACTCAGTGTAGTTAAGAACAAAACTGATTATTTTTGAGAGCACACTGAACACAATAACAACTCTGCCTTTCCCCTATTCCATGAAAAGGTTCAGCAAAATACTAACGGCACTGTCAATCATCTTGAAACGACAATCCACCACATGATCATCATGAGGCTGCCCACTGCCAGGTGATTCAAGTAGTGTTGACTACAAAAAGCAGGGGTGGGATATATAGATTTTTTTTTCTTTTACGTAGATAAAATTTCAAGACTTCATCTCCCATCCCCATTTGAAGCACTGGATAATTTAGTAACACACTTTCATCACTGATAGCACTTGCATTCTTGTAGAGGAGGCTGCAGTTAAGCTGACGAGGAACATGAAATCAAGTTCTGACTTAAGCATGTTACAGCACCCTTCACCTGAACTACTCAGAACTCTGGGTCTTGCTTGAAAGTTTCAATTTCTTCTTCCTGGGGTGGAAGTTGTACTAGAACCAAGATACAGGACAGCAAGCTCAGAGGCTCAATAACCATGGGAAGAGATCTTATCTTCCCTGCCAGCTTTCCTCCTCTTTAGAGATATTGAACAGAAGCAAGCCTGTATTTTCTACTACATGGAAAAAGGAAGGATAAACTTTCCACCTCACCAGCGATACTCTCGTCCAGATGGTCGACACATTATATTTTTAAAAAATAACCTCAAAAAGGGGCCTTATGACAAAAATTTAAAAGCATCTTTCTTTCCTTTCATGCTCTTGTACTGCTAGTGCTTATCTTCCCCCAGCACATAACCGAATGGATGTGGAGGAAACCTGCCACGCTTCCACAGCTTTGGAAGGAGAATCAGATCCAAGTGTGTAAGGAAGTGCAATCAGCTCATTGAAAACTGTTATGCCAATATACACCCATTGCTGAGGTGCACTGGCCATGCAATGCAGCCTTCTTGTGGAAAATTGCACTGGATTGCAAGTTTCTCAGTATAATTTATTTTGGTTTACCAGAATAATCATGACAAGCACAGTGAGAAAAGTTTGTAGTTTAGCACATTAAGTAAAATTTCCCCTAACTAACAAGTTCCCTGAACTAGTATACTGCTCTATTCAGGAAATTAAGACTTATCTGCGTGTCCAACTGTTTTGATATCATAAGTGGGATACAATTATGTTCCAGCCCCAAAAGACATACCTGTTTCTTATTTAGACATTTTTATCAAGTTTAGTTTGCATTAAAAAGCATCAATTACTTCAAATATATTATAACTCTACTAAGTTCAAACAAAGACCTAAAAGAAGAAAAAGCACACAGTGATGCCTTTTAATATCTTCATATAATGCATCATAACCTGTGGCAAGGAGTTTTGTAACTCAGTTGCATGTTTTGTAAAGAACCATCTTATTCCAATTTGAAAATGGATACTTTGATTTGATATCTTCCAGAACCATAAGGGGCCCCACAAGCAATTCCTCATTATATTCCCTTCTCAACACACTCATGACTGTACATGACTCATCTTCATGCATTTGCTTTCTTCCAGACTGAAGAAATGGCTTCCTCTTTCTGCTCAAACTCAACATAAAAAATATTTCCAGAACAGAAGGTAAGAGCGGTAGAATAATTCCAGTCTCAAAATTTAATCTGCACTCTGTTGTTAAGCAACGTGAACCACTGTTACTGGACTTAGGTTACCAGACCACTTCCTTGCTGTGCTGCCCAAAACAACTGACGTGTTTTCTCTTTGCCCCTGTCTAAACACATCTGTTGCAATGACTTCCACATGAAAGCATTATTCAAATATCTTTTATTCTTTTAATATTTGTTGAGCACATCTCACTAAAAATTTTTGTTCTACAATTATATATCCCCATGGAAAGGAATTAATTGAGAATCCCCTACCATAACTGGCACCAGTTTTCTCTCTCCCTAAGTTTTGTCTCAAGACAAATCCCATTCAACTCCATGATTCGTTCAAACATTCATCGTTTCTAAACATTCATTTTATATTCAGTTTATATATATTATAACCTACCTAACTCTCAAGGATTCACTATTTTCTAATGACAGAGTTCATTTCAAAAATCAGTTCCACAGACTAAAACTTTACTTAGGAAGAGGAGAAAGAAAGAAAATAAAAAGATTTTAAAAAAATCATGTGGGCTCAAAAGGTTTACCAATCAGACAGACTAAGATTTCATCTTGTCAACAAGAGCTCAGACTTAGGAAAACTTAAGAAAAATAATGCGGTGGCAACTCCTTTCCTTCACACGAAAATAAGCATGCAAGCTATCTCCTCCTCTCCTCAGTAAAAGGGGGAGTCTTAATCTGATTACAGCATGCACTGGGCAGCAGAGGATTAACAACCTGAGACATAGCTTCATTTACAGTACCAAAAGAGACCAGACAACTAGAAAAGTACCTATGCAAGTGTGCCTGCAAGCTCTGCATAACCTCAGCACACTGCAAGAAAAAGATTCTAGCAGTAATTA
The DNA here is from genome assembly GCA_013397795.1 of Orthonyx spaldingii. Taxonomy (NCBI): domain Eukaryota; kingdom Metazoa; phylum Chordata; class Aves; order Passeriformes; family Orthonychidae; genus Orthonyx; species Orthonyx spaldingii. Next base: position 2,217,900 of record VZTJ01006731.1, read on the forward strand.
CCAAAACTACAAGGAAATTGAACTTACCTGCGAGGAACATATATCCAAAAGAACACATCCCATCATCAAAGTTACATCATTAATGATTACTAAAACAACCATTTCCAATTTTAAGCTAACCCTAATTTTAAGGGTTTTAGTAATAAAGGAAAAGAAGAAGCAAAGAGCATTTAAAAGCTACTGAGCTAGTTGATTTTCAAAAATTATATTTGAAAGTCCTGATAACGTTTTTAGTATATTTGAAGGGAGAAACTTCAGGCTCAACTTCAGCCATCAATACATGGCTGTCCAAGAATTCTGCCTTCTGCCATGTTAGAGCCAAGAGCAACTATAAAAAGGTAATACAGGTAAGGAAAGAACGAATATCAAAAATATCCCATCCTGATTTATATTAGGACATTACTGTCTCCTTAAAAAGTGGATTTTGCAATCTAGATTGCAATAATTTTAACAATCTAATTTTAATTTCATTTGCAATTAAGAGATGACATCAGAATAAAGAAGTGCCAACTGTGACATTATATTAAATAAAAAATCCCAACAGTAAACTTTTTTCTAAATTAACAGATATACATTACCACTCCACAAAATGTTGTATTATCAACTTAGTTTTTAAGAGATAAGCAAGCAAGCTATAGCTACATCAGAAATAGATCATACCCAACAAACACACACTGAACTAGCCAATGACGAGTTTTGTTTAGTCAAATTTTTCTCCATATTTTTGTCCATATTTGTATTTTCTACATATTTGTACCTCACTCTTAATTACATAAACAGAAAGAGCAATAAAAACAGCAACTAACTTTATTTTGAGGGTGCCAGCATCCCACAGCCAAAAGCATATTGTTCCATCGGCCCCGGTTGAAGATAAGTATCTCTTTGAGCCACTGCATAGTGGAGAGAACTGGGAAAATAGGGAGGAAAAAAGAAAAGTTCTCCTGTCAATCTATTCCAGATGTGCTAAGAAGTTCCACAATTCATCTCACCAAAAAAAGAAAAAAAAAAAAAAAAAAAAAAAAAAAAAAAAAAAGAAGTTAAAAAAAAATTAAGTATCAGACCGTCCTTAAAGGAAACAGATTGGAACGAACACCAAAATAACAAAATGCTGCTCAGTTACTCCCTCCAGAACAACCCTTCTGGGTTACTTGCCAAAGCACTCCAGGTTCCTCCTCCCTCCCCACCACCCCAGTTGCACAATAGCATGCAACTCTAAACAAAAACAAACCAAAGTACTCCCAGTGACTGCAGTTCTTACTCAATGTACCTCTGCTCAGAATCACAGCCTGCAAAGGAATGGTACTTCAAAACAGAACTGCCCACACGTCATGCAACTTTTTTGAACAAGGATTAGGTCTAGCATTCTTCAAAGGTCAGGCATTTTGACAATAAACATGTGTTAATTCACAATGCATACCATGAAAATTCCTTCTCATTTCAGGGCTTAGTTGCCAGGCATGCATTTTTATTCCACTGAACGTTCTCATGACTCATTTTTACAAAGCAAAAACCTACCTGCAGTGACGTTATAGATGCACTGTGGCCCTGCAGGACTGCTAAGGGTGCACAAGTCCGAAGGCACCAAACTCGGATCATTTTATCACAGCTTCCAGCAGCTATCATGGTGTTTTCATAGTTTACTGCCATGTCAGATATTTCAGCTGCATGCCCTCTCAGGGTAGCCAACAACCTTCCATCATCAGTTGCCCAGATTTTTACAAGGCAATCATCTGACCCCTAGAAGTAAGGCAGAAATAATTTCAACCATACCACTGGCTGTTTTGATGCTAGAGTTAGCACAATGAAGTGAAAAATAGAACTAGTGACATGTAGATACTCCCACCCATGCTTTTAACAGTTTTCTACACTGCATTCAAAACACAAGTTTACATTGATTCTCAACAGTATATACAAATCATGATGCATTTATAACACAGATCATAAATCCTACAGCAAGTTGCGTTTATGCTTCAGTAAGACACTTTTTCCAAAAATCCAGCACAAACTGAAGAAGTTGTTGCAATACATTAAAAAAAATTACATTAAATGTGAAAGTGAATTATGAACCGGTATATTCTGTCATTTATACCCACTTAAGTTCCTTATCTTCCTCGTTTCATCATCACACTTATCACAAGTTAGGTAAAGGGCATGTATGACCAGCTATTCCATTATTGAGTCGAACTACTATAAGCCTGCTTCAATATTCACATGAACACTGAAATAATCACTCTTTCTCAACAAACTTCAGAGGCTTCATCCACATATTCATACTTAACTCAAGTTTTGCTGGTCTTCCCACATGATTTTAACAGCTACTTGCCCATATACAACAAATTCACAGCTCTAACAAAAAATTCAGAACCCATTCCTTCATTTTTTATTGCATTCCTATGCCTTTCTGAAAGTCTGAGTATCTGAACCTCACCACGGCTCAATACCATGACATTTGAACACTGCACACACACTGACAGACAAAGTTTACTGTAAACATTTAATTCAATTACTTAGTTTCAGAAGCAATACCAGGTTGGGTTTTAACATCCAGAGCACCAATCTCCTACTGGACACACACAGGTGCTACAACAAGTTACAATGGGATACCATCCTTATAAAATGTCACCGGTTTTTCCTATTCCATCTACTTGCAGTGCCTCTGCACAAGCTTATCTAGCGTTTACACTTCAAAGACAGCAGAAGGCATGGCAATACTATCATCTACCTTTTATGAAATAGGACCAGGTCTCCTAGGCAAAGGAAATAGACAGAAGCTTGTTCATAATTATATTTTTTGCCTCTTGGATGAGGAGAGCAATGCTACAGCCTATCCTATTTCTATCTATGCATAAAACTTCCATGCTGAGATTCTATGGAACACATTTGCCTCATCTAACTGCTAGACTGACACAGTGCCAGACCAGGGAACACAACCAGAGTCTGAGCTACAGCAATGAGCAGACAGAACCACAGAAGTACTGAGGCGAGAAGATAACACTGGTCTAGTCCAAACTCCCTGCTCAAGTAGGGTCAGCTAGAACATGATGGTATATCCACCACTCAGGTTTTGTTATTTTCTGCACATTTACTAAAGGCACCCCTTGTTCCATCACCCAGGTCCTTAAAGGAAGCATTAATGAGTACCAGTCTCAGTACCAAAGCCTGTGGTACACCTCTAGCAACTGGCCTCCAGCTGGACCTTGTGCTGCTAATCACAATCCTTCAAATCTGAAAATGCCCTAAACTGACAGTCTCACAGTCCATACATCTAACCTGTACATCAGCAGTTTGTGAGTAAAAATCCTATAATTATCTGAAAGATAGTATCCGCTCATGTATTTCTGTTATCACGCTATGAGACTCTAGAATATAACAAAGCTTGTGTATTCTTCTCAAAATGCAGTCACCACCAAAAAACCCAAGAAGCCAAGACAGAAGGGTGTGTGTGCTCACTTGTGTATAAAACTGCAAATAATCACCTCACCATTCAAAAGAGAGACCTGAAAGTAGAAGGGAATGGCAGACCCAAAACTACCAAACACTATAAAAGGTAGAAATCAGTCACACACAAAATGTAAAATGGTCAAAAAACATAGTTGTGGGACCCAATACCACCTGAAGGGTCCTCAGAGGTCTTTTTAGTAACAGCAAACCAAGCAAAGAAGATCAGCATAAAACTGAGGCCTGCTCCCTGCCAGCTGGCTACAGTGTCACTATAGAGGCGCATGCTGTACATCTCCACTGCAGAGAAAAAATGACTGTCAGCCAAGTCTCAGGAATGAAAATGGGGGGGGAAAAAAGGCAGGAGAAAAGGAAAACAAAAGAGGAAAAAATCTAAGGTAAAATTGTAAATTCTGTAGCACCTTGGCAAGACGTCAATATTAGAGTTCAAATAAATTCATGTGTTTCTGTCTGATCTGAATGGGACAATCCACAACTCTTAAAATACTGTTGCAATCTACCAGCAAGGGCACTGGCTTATACCACAGCTCACGTTTCAAAGGTTATATCTACAACTGCTACAAATTATGTACCTATTAAAAAGCATCTGTCAAAAGTGAATCCTAAAACAACTTCAGCACTGAGAAAGAATTGATGACTGCATTACCAAGGTATGGAGTAAAATTGGTTCATTTTCCTATCATTACACACATTTGTGGGATGAAGTGAAACTGCCAAGCAACACACAAATTAATCTTGGGTTGGAAATCTTACACAGACTATTACACAATGCTGTTTATTATTCCCTAGAAAGCATAATCTCAGCAGAGACAGAAAGATAAAGGTGGGAAAAAAATGAGATGGCCATCCCTTTTTGCAGTCAGAAATTTAAGTAGTGCAGGAAATAGAGAAGACAGTATTTGTTTCTATTATCCAGCATGGGTTCTGCAAGTCACACTTTTCAGTAGAACCAGAATACAAAGTCTCTACCTCCACGGGCTGCAAGGGGGCAGCTTTCTCACCACAGTCTTCCCCACAGGTTGCAGGGGAATCTCTGCTCCAGCACCTGAAACACCTCTTCCTCTTCCTTCTTCACTCATGATAGGGTCTGCAGGGCTGTTTCTCTCACATATTTTCACTCTTCTCTCTCAACTGCAGCTGCCCTGAGATTTTTCTCCTCCATCTTAAATATGGTATTCCAGTGGCACTACCACCATCACTGATGTGCTGAGCCTTGGCCAGCAGTGGGTCTATTTTGGAGCTGGCTGGCATTGGCTCTGTTGGACATGGAGGAAGCTTCTGGCAGCTTCTCACAGAAGTCACCCCTGCAGCCCCTCCCCAGTACCACAACCTTGCTACGTGAACACAGTACAGACCAACTAGGCTAGAAAGAAAAATGTATACTGTCCTGTTTTCATTGTCTTTAGGCAAAACAGAATTAATGTCTTCCTAGCAAGGACAACATCTCCCAGAAGAGCATGAGTCAAAAATGTGCTGAGAACACTTTCTTTTCCTTTTGATTTGAAACAGAACATGAACAAAGCTTGAAATTAGAGGCTTTCAATCCTTCAGATGTCAGGTGGAACAGGAAACAATTATGATGCATCTTCTAGAACTAATTATAAATCTAAACCAACTTATCTAGCTAACATCACACTGAAGGTTGCAGAGTAAAAACGTAAGGCAAGGACAATTCCCTACTGATCATGCAAATTTACATGCCACACTAGAGACTTTAGAAGTTGTAGTGGTCTAGATTGAAAAGAATTGGCACCATTTCGTTACAGAGGCAATTACAACACGACAGTTCATGACTGTTTATCCACTAACTACATCAGGCCAGCTACAGCAACTTAGATTGCACTGAGATGTGGAATACAACCATTTGTCAACAACCACTAAAACATCTACACAAAAAACACTGGATTTACCTAAAAGTGCAGAGATAAGTTCAGTTCCAGGCCCTCCAAAATGAAAATTCAGCAACCACAACTAATATCTATGGTCACTTTATTTAACACCAGACTGAAGTAATCATGATCTAAACTGGGAACTTTTTTCCAAGCAATTAGACTAGGACACCAGCCAGCAAAGGAATTCCAGCAAAGCTCGGGGGTTGCAGAAACATATTTCCCTCCTCCACTCCTCCATTTTATTTCAGGTTGTTCTACTTCTCTCTTGGAAAAAAAATGCAGTTACAGTCAAGAGAATTATCTCATAAAATCTCTAATGCATTCTGCCATGTCACATACAAAATAAATCCACAACACAGAGCCCATTTCCTGATAAGTTAATCACGTATAAACCACAGGACATAAGATTTTAATGCCTATGATTTAGCTTACTGATGAAAATAAAAGAAATATGAAAATGAGTCTCTTCTATGCCTGAAGTACCAAGTAAACAAATAAACAGGCCTGTTCAAAACACTGCAAGGTGTCCCACCCCTTCAACCAGACATCTCCCCATGCGACAGATCAAGATGTACCTGGGCAAAAGGGTGACTTCTATTTACAACTGCCTTGAAAGAATTTTAGAAGTTAGGACTGCAAGGCAAAATAGGAAACCTGAACTGTACTTCTATCTGCATTGTTCAAGCTATCTGACATCAGGTTAAAAGGACACAATCAAGCTCCTAAATCCACACAGGTATTAATTACATCCAGTGTATGTAGGAAGGCAATAAATGCAGCCAAAGCATCCTGGACTGGTATGAAATGTGTTTATGAAATCTCTGTCTCTACTGAAACTGACTATTTACCAAGAAATACAAATATTACACTGACACCTATCTGATTTTATAAATTCCATTCCTTGCGAAACCTGCAATTTCAGTACTGATTTCAGACATCTGTCCAGTATTTATGACTTAACAACAACAACAACAAGCAAATAATTAAAAATACTAAAAACACTGGTATTTTCAGAAAGTTCCTAGTATCTCATAAAGACCATTTGTTGTGAACCAACATTTGTTACAACACACCACATGATTGTTCTCTCTCTGACTTTCTAATCAAATTTTGTGGTGGTGGTTCCTTCTTTTGCTTATGTTTTTGCTAGAGAAACAAACCCAGAAGAACCTACATAGGGTAAATCCTTTCCATTAAAAATGAACAGTTTTCTCAATGAACTACACAGATCAGCAATCACCATCACATCCATTGTTCAGACATATGCCAAAACGATTTTAGCATGTAAACCAGTACGGTTATTAAAAGGCAAAGATGAGAGGAACAGTAGTAAAGGACTTATCTGCTTTTAATTCATAATCAGTGTACCTACCCTATATTCAGGTTTTGGAAACAATGAGGTGACATATTATGTGTACTTAAAAAAGAAAATCTACAAAAATAAAGATTTTGTACTCACAGTAAATATTCGCCTGCCAGTCCGATCAAAAGTTACACAGTACACAGAAGATAAGTGTCCTAAAATTCGTTTGTGCATCTTCATATGTTGATAGACTGCAGTTGGAACAAGGCGTTCAAGTCTGTATTTTCCATTTAGTTTTCTTGAAAACAGGGTATCCACTACCAAGTGGGTAAAGAAAGAAGAGGAGACAGCATTTATATTGCGTTCATAAACTAAAATACTTGATGAGGATGGAAAATTTATTTCAACACTGGACCACTTGTGGATATGAACAGCTTGCTACAGTAATTATGCCATTTTGCCCTAGTTGGAGAAAAATACACACAAAAGTAGCCTGTGATACAGACATGGAAAAACGATTGAACTGCAAGGCATAGTACAAAGATGCAGTACAACTCTCAACTGTAAGTACCCAAATTCAGGAGTAATGAGGCAGCTTCCATGAAGGAGTAACCTACCTCAAATATAAAAAGCGTAAAAGCTTCCACATAGCTATTAACTGAAGGTCAGCACACATTCACATCTTCTCCAAGGCAACCTGCTTCTTGAGGTCTACTCAAACATTTATCCACAACTTGTAAGACAGTTTATTTTTTAAGAATCCTGCTACCCACTACAGGTAAACAAACACACACACACAAAACCCCCAAACAAAAGTTTACAAGTGAATTTACCAAAACTTATAGAAATTTCTGATTTTGACTAACAAAACTTTGTTTCAACGAGCTTTGAGATTTTTTTTCAAGTTTAAAAGCTAACAAGGTCCAGGAGCAGGAATTCACTTGAACAAAATGGAAATCTTCCATCAAGAACATCAGTAAAGAAAATAAAGCTCACTGTAAGTAATTTTAAACTGCTACTCATGCAATAATGAAGCAACAAAGTATAATACTTCTCTGCATGGATACATAGGCATTAGTCACACTCCATATCCTCATTAGACCAAATAATGGCAATGATGATACATTTTATAATCTACAGAACTGTCACAAGGCAGGTAATGTAACATTCACACACAGAATGGTGTTGGAAGATTTAAAGTAAATTTGGAAGGGACCACAGGCAGTCATCCAGTCTAACCTCCCCACTCAAGCAGTGTCATCCTAGAGCTTGTGGCACAGGATTGCATCCAGACAGTTCTTGAATGTCTCGAGTGAGGGAGACTCCACAACCTCTCTGGGCAATTTGCTCCAGTGCTTAGTCACCCATACAGGGTAGAAGTTCTTCCTCATTTTCAGGTGGAACTTCCTGTGCATCAGTTTCTGCCCATTGCCTCTTGTCCTATTTCTTGGCACCACCAAGAAGAGCCTGGTTTCTTCCTCTTGGCACCCTCCCTTCTGATACCAACAGACATTGATATGGTCACCTCTCAGTTGTTGCTTCTCAAGCATAAGCAGGTCCAGCTCTCTCAGCCTGCCCTAATTATTTCAGAGGGAGATGCTCCAGTTCCTTAATCATCCTCATAGCCCTCCACTGGACCCACTCCCAAGATCTCCATGCCTCTCTTGTGCTGAGGAGCCCAGAACTGGACACAGCACTCCAGACTGACCTTATCAGGGTTAAGTAGATCACTTCCCTTGACCTGCTGGAAATGGTCTTCTTAAGGCATCCCTGGACACCAGTGGCCTTCTTGCCCACAAGGGCACTGCTGGCTCATGGACAACTTGCTCCCTAGTATCAACTGCAGAACAGCTACAAACACCTCACACCACTTGGGTTTGGCCCAGACCAACGTAACAGTGGTTTATGAGCTAGCACAGGTCAAACTCCATTAGATATGCCAATTTTTACAGTGGGATTGTAGCTACTCTGTAAGACCACAAGCTTCATGCGTTATAGCCAAGTGCCAAGCCCATTAGGCCCTAATTCAAGAAAGTTTTCCTAGTTCAAGAGGCTTTGTGTAGGAGTGGAATTATTAGCTGTTGAGCAAAACACTTTTAGTCAAGGAGCAACTGCTGTCTTAAGGCTCTACCATATTTTCACCCTTCCCTCATACTAGAAAAAGATGCAGTTGCATTTGCTTTATGACGAAGCTTTTCCTTGCCAACAGTCTACTTCAGAACAGCAGGAAATCAAGATTAGTTCAGGTACAAGATAAATCTAGTTTTGGTATCTGACAAATCATCCTACCTTTAAAAAAAAAACCTCATCAAACACAACACACACACAAAAAAAGAAACCAAACAAGTACACACACACAAACAGAATAAAGGTCTTTCTCCCAACAAAGTGAGTTTACACAATAACCTCAATCTACAAAGAAATTACCTTTTGTCTGCTTTTAATGTAAGATGGACATGGTTGATGGATATCTCAATGCCTTCGAATAAAACAAGAGCTCACAAAAGGTGAAAAATGTTTAACTAAAGTTTAATTTGTAGAGATGTTATGTCAATGAAATAAAATGGCAAGCAGACTTTAGGATTAAACAACAAATGACTTCACATAAGCACATAATTTTTAATATACACCTGAATTTATAAAAAACTTCTGAAGTACTTGAGATCAAATTCAAGTTTGAGGAGGTTTGTGGGGGTGAGTTGTTTGGTTTTGGGGGTTTTTTGGTAACACTAGTGAAGCTAAGTTTAGCAGAACCCAAGATAGTATTTCTAAGAATGGTCTCGCTGATGCCAATCACCAAAGGGCAACTTGCTACTGGTTCACATATCCCTGGGAAACTCAACAGCTGAAACACGCCTTGTTCAGTAACAACCAACCTACCAGAGGAAATAAAAGGTAAAACTGTGACACCAGAAACAGGAAGACTAGAATCCGTCTCACTCTTTAGCCTTGATCAAAACTTCAAATGTACAAAAATACCAAAACTGGTTAAAAATTAAGTGAATTAAAAAGCAATTTGACATGAAAAAAAAAATCTCTACAATACTATGAACCTATGTTCTCTGGGAAGAAATTTTTTACCAAGTTCATGCAATTAGTAGAGGGGAGGGGAAGAATCCATCTCCCACAGGTTTGAACGCTATCCATAAGCACGTAACCTCTAGGACTTCTCAGACTGGGGGGTATCTTTCAGTTATTTAAAACAAAATTCTCACATCCACCATTGTTCTTCAATATCCCTTCCATTTAACTACCTTTATATTTACTCTCATCAGCTTTGTCTGATTTCTCTAACTGATCAATTCTCACTACTTATTCGAAACACTGACAACCCCAGTGCGTCACCTGCAAACTTTGCTAGCACAGTAGCATTTATTTTTTCCTCCAGAGTGCAGGTAAGAATCAAAAATAGCTGTGTCAAAAATTCCTGCAGTCAAACAATAAAATTGATTTTTCTTGTCCAAGCCAAGATGAGAAAGGTTACCCACTGTTAATAACAATAATGCCTTTGTACAAATTATAGGGCCTTGGTTTTATAACAATTGTTACGTCAATACTTGTCAAGTCTCTAACCTATTTAGCTTGATTTTAACTCCATTTGGAAAAAAAATAAATTTAGAATCCTTTGTGACAGCAAGTCTAATCTCTCTCTCATTTTAGCCATATTACCACTCTTCTGTCTTTGCTTGGCCTCACACAAATAAATGAGTATGAACAAAGCTGTTAATCACAGAAAGAGTGACAAGGTATGAGCAGTTAGTTGCAGTGGGAACAACAACCTACAGAAGGTAGTGAAGGAAGTTGATACTTTTTCCCAGGAAGGGTTAGAGAATGCTGGTTGGACCTTATAGTGAGTCAACCAACATAAAGGGAAGGGTTGGAAAAAAGAAAACAACAGAATAGAGACTGCACACTCCTTGTTGGAAGGGCACTGTGAAACTATCCAATGCCTGGCTTACCAAGGAAATTAATATTAACTTAGTTTTACATGCCCATCTGCTACTCAAACACAAGGTTCTGTTTTAAAAATAAATAAATAAAATTGAAAACATAAAAAAACAGATGTTACTAAGTGGTTCTTGCACAACACAGTATGATAAAACACCACTTACTCTCAGATGATATTCTGGTTTCAAAATCAAGATTCTTCATATTTAATAATCAGGGAAGCCAGTGTCTGAGAAAGCTGTGAATTTGTTGACATTTTGAAACTTTTTCCCAGATTTTATCATTTTAAGTTGCTAACAATTGTTTACTAACTAGTTCCAAACAAAATTAAGTGGCTTCTAGTTTTTAGTAACTAGGGTCAGGTTCATACAATATGACCAGCCTCCAAGACTGAAATGGTCTACTACCACCCAAGCACTGAATAGTTGAGGCGGGAAGGAACCTCTGGAGGTCATCTATTCCAAGCCCCCTGCTCAAGCAGGGTCAGCTAGAGCGGGTTGCTCAGTGCTGCATCCAGTCCAGTTCTGAATGTCTCCAACGATGGAGACTTCACAATCTCTCTGAGCAACCTGTGCCATAGCTCTCATAATCCCCCAAACCTATCTTCTTCTGTTTAAATGGAAGTTCCTCTATTTCAATTTTGGTTCATGACCTCTGTCAGGTCAGGATGCACCAACGAGAAGAGTCTGGCTCCATCTTCATCACATGCTCCAATTCAAGTATTTACAAGCATCCATACCACCACCACTATCCTGGCCGTGCCACGCTTTCTCTTCTCAAGTACAAACAATCCCAGGTCTCTTGGCCCCTCCTTGTATGACAGACACCTCAATCCCTTCACCACCTTCCTGGTCCTTTGATTGATCTGCTAACAGCTAGAGACTGCCCATGTATGTCTTCTTCTGTGGAGCTGCATCCAGCATGCCAGGTGTGATCTTATTTACACTGAGTAGAGGGAAAGGAGCACCCTCGACCTAATGGCCACGCACTGCCTCCGGTAACCCAAGATGCTGCTTGGGTTTTGTGTTCAAGGGCACCTTGTGTCTGACATGTTCAGCACCAGGACAGCCAGGCAGTTTTCTCCAAAGTGCACTCCAGTTGGTCAATCCCCAGTATTCACTGGTGCATGAGGTTATTCCTCCCCAGGGGCAGGACCTTCGCTCTTCTCTTTGTGAAACTTCATTAGATTCCTGTTGACCCATTTCTCCACTCTGTCAAGGCCCTCCTCTATCATCCACTACTCTTAGATTGCCATTGTTTGCAAAACTTTTTGTTTCATCATCCAAGGTATTAATGAAGATGTTGAACAATACTGGCTCTTGTACCAACCTCTGGAGTACACTGTTAGTGACTGGCTCTTGTGCCAGACACTGGAATTCACTCTGCTGATCAGAGCCCTTTGATCCCAGCAGTTCTGCCATCTCTTTTCAGTTTGTCATTGAGAATATTATGCAAGTCTGTTCAGAAAGCCTTGCTGAACTCAGAATAAATAACATTCACTACTGTCCCCTCATTTCCAAGCCACTCATCTCCTTTAAAAGGCTATTGGGCTAGTCAGGCATGATTTCTCTTTTACAGGTCAATGCCAACAACTCTAACCATGTACCTGTCTTTTCTTACATTGACCTCCAGAAATATTTGCTTCATCACTTGCCCAGGGACTGAGATGAGGAGGACCCATCTTTAGTTCTACAAAGTCTCCTTCTCGCCATACTTCAGGTCCCCTGCCCCATTCAGCAGCAGGACCTACTGCTCCTCCTGCTGCTGACAGATCTGTAAAAACTCTTCACGTGTTGCTTCATATCCCTTATCAGATTTAATGCCAGAAGAACTCTAACTTCCATTACTGCAGAATCACAGAATGGTTGAAGTTGGAAAGGACCTCTAAAAATCATCTATTCTAACGCTCCTTTGAAAGAAGGGCCAAATATTGCTCAGGATCTTTAACTCTGATCTCTAGAGTTAAAAAAACCAAGTGGGGTAGAGTAAAAAACATGGGATTCTTGACCCAAAGCGTCAAAATGTAAGAGTCTAAATTCTTTTTTTCATGTAAGGGCCACTCAGGAACCTAAAATGCAATTTGGTTTTTAAGATCTTGCTTCCAACTGTCACAATTCACTATGCCAACAACCTTAATCTCAAAACTACACATCTCAAATAGTCAAAAACACCTTATTTGTTTGGTTTCCCATAGAACAATGTAAAAATCAAACAAAGCTGGTGGTGGGAGTTTTCACTGGAATTTACAAAAGAGTACAGATTTTCTCCCATTCAAAAGGCATGCAACAGGCACCAAACAAATGCCTTCAAAGTTTCAAAACTTCTCTAACTCACTCCCCACCCACAACAGAACAAGCAGCTCAAAGAAAAACAGCAATCTGTTAAAAGGAAGATAAATTTGGGGGGTCTTAAGGATCTGGCAGTAGTGACCTTCTTTTTTTTCCACTTGGTTTTCTTTCCACTTTCTAATTTTATCAAAATGATCAATTCTATCTCGTTATTTACATGGTCTTATCCTTGAATATGAAATATGCCTTAAAGATGGGGGATAGTAATTTGCCTTATCCACTAGTCAGTGATAAATCAAATTTAATTTTGTACCAAGTATAAGCTACATTTTAAAAATGCATACACAATCTTTCATTTTCTTCCTTTCTCAAGCTATATTTAACAACTGTTAAAGTTCTGTTCTGAAGACCAGAATCCAACTTAGTTCCCCTTCCAGTCACACAAAAACAGAACCAGATTCAGAAGAATCCTGGAACGTGAATGTAAGTGAATGATACCCAAAGGATATCATTCACTTACAACTCTTACCCTTATTGAATCAAGTTTCATTAACTTAAGAGGCTAGACAGGTCTCTAATGAACACCATGGGATTCAGAGCTGTTAAAAATAATAGTAGAGACTGCTAGACAATTTCTTTCACTCTCCAAGCTAGTAAGACTGAATGTATCAAGCACTCAGTTTGGTGCTGTTGAAGGTTTTTTCAAGCCAGAACTTGTCTCTGGTCATACCATGAAGGTAAAAGTATACCAACTCCTAACTGGAGCATTTCTGAAAACACAAAAATTATATCTACATGTCAAACTTCACATATAATATTCGTTTGCTTGATGAAAGCAACTGCCAATCCTTCCTAATTCAGAGTGGTAAGAGGTGAGACATTTCAAGAGGCAGAAAGTAAAAACAAATGAAAGCTACACAATCTCCAACATTTCCAAACTTCCCTGACTTCAGTAATACCCCACTCGCTCTCACTATAAAATTCCATTTGAATTTACTCAAAGTTCCATAAGACCTCTATAGATCATTTATTTTTGCATACTAACAAGTCATTTACTTTAGCATAATTCACTCTAGACTTGAATAAACATGCATAACACTGTTACTTTTAAATAGATCTTGCAATATAAATGCAGTCTTTTCCTTTGTTTTTTTTTACTATAGTTAACTGAATAATAGAGTTGCACAAAATACTCTTAGGCCAGCTTTTAAGCCTGAAATATTTACTATATTTCTAAAAATAGACATTTACACTACTTTCAGAACCTCGCATTCTCCTTACAGCCAAAATATCAGCATCACTTAATAAACAAACTAAAAAAAGTTTAAAATGCCTCAGAAATTTTCTTGAGGTTGATTACTCTGCAAAACCATGAAATACTGGTTTTGAAAGGCAGATATTTTTGCTGGTCAGGAAAAAAAATCTTCACTGTCTGGGGCAAACAGCCAGTCTCATTCAGGTCCTCACACCTGAGTGGTCAGCCTTCCCAAGAGCTCCAGGCTCAAAACTCTCAAGGGTTTAATGCTTAGGTTCATTCTTTTTTCCTCAGTTCCCAAAAATTACTGAAAAAGAGCTCTTTTTCTCTTTTTGCATCCAAGAAAATGAGACCCTTAAACAAAACAAATAAGCATATGACCTAGCTGCTTATATTCTTAATTAAGCACTTCAGTAACTTTTTTATAAGTTGCACAAGTGAGAGAAACTGGACAAAGACTCTTCGATATTCAAGTTCTACTTCTCTTCATCAGGTTCTACAGATACTCTGTAGTTTTCAGGGGAAACACGTATTTGTATAGATCTACTTTAATTGTGTATAAATCAGCTACCTACAATACAGTTAGCATGACACACACAAAAATAATTCTAAATAATACCCCATCAGCATCATATATGTGTTGATTCATCAAGCTAGGAAATAAATTAACAACTTTGTACGTTCACTGAAATGTAAGTTAAGTTTTCCTGCACAACACAGAAGAATTTCAGTGTCTTTGTTTCTGTTCCTCAAACATTAGTAGGTTATCTACCTGCATTACATACAGCCTGAAGAATAATAGGTTCTAATTATTTTTTTCTGTTGAGCAAATACATAAAATGAAGTCTTCCCAGGGGAAAACTGGAAGTTATTTAAGGAAACAGAAAAAAAATTTTAATTCAATTTATAAAAGTGTCATTCAAGTTCATTATTTCATTGAGAGATCAGACTTGATGGAATAAGATAAATCAAAAGCAAATGCTTTAACATACAGCTCTGAACCAAATATTCCAAAAATCCAAATACACTTCACAGCTGAAAACATTCAGTTACCAGCACTTATATGAATGTTTGGAAAAGAAAATTACTGGTCATGAAAAAAGTGGTATTTGAAATAACTGTAATTTTGCAAACATTCAGTGCTCTGCAAAAGGTTCAATAAAAATAACATTTATTTAGAAAGCCTGACTTGTTCTTCTCTAAAGAGAGTCTGAAAGTTATTTTTCTTAACATTTCATTTTACTACCACAGCAGCTCTCCAGCTTTCTCTGAACTCCAGCTATCATGGACCTCTCACAGACTGATCTTCTTCCCTTTAAGAAGTATACACCAGCTACTGTACACTGTAAGCTACAGTACAACACAAAACAGTCTTCAACCATTGTTAATAGCTAAGATTTCTTTAGTGGTTGCTTAGCTTTTCTTGTGAATAAATATTAAAACATGTTAGAGGAATCACAATCTCAGTCCTCCAGTCACCTTGCAAAAATAGCAAGCACCTTGAAAGATTTTCCAAGTTTAAAATCATCAAGCCATTGCACAACCCCTCAAGAAGGGAATTTTCCTACCGGCAACAAGCATTTTTTCCCACACACCTAGAGCACAGCACAGAAAAAGTCCTCTATGTGAATACCAAACTGGTGGTGCTAAACAAACTCACACGGAATGGAGCTCCTCTGACCAATACATGCACCAACTGAGGAGCTTCTTAAAACTCAGCTCTAAACAGCAAGCAAAATCATGTTCTAATCTACAGTCCATGCATGTACAGAAATATCATGGAAAGCATGTAAGTTGTGCTTTAAAATGGAAATGTTACCAGGACACTAAATACTCTGCCATCTACCAAATCAAAATTGGTTGTGCTCAACCTAACAGCTTAGCTGTAGCACGGTTCTGCTTCAGCTGTTGGGAGAGAACTGTAAGTCTCTGGATAAAGTGTAATGGTATGTATCTTGAGATTTGATTTTGAGTTCCTTCAACAGTAGAAGAAATACAAATAGCCTAAATTAACTCCTCTCAATTTTATATTTTATATATGTTATGTGTATTTATTTAAATTCATTAAAAACTTAGAGGCTACCAAAAGCCTCCAAAAGGAGCTTAGAGATTAAAAAATTGCCATGGCAAGTTCCCACATGAAAAAAGTCTGTTCCTAATAGCAACTGGTTATATATTTATACCATGATACTATATACAGTGTATGCATATATATTTCTTCATATACATTGTTATATATTAGTTTTGCAACATATCTTTTCTTTTCTTTTTCTTTTTTTGCCAAGACAGAAACCTTTTCTCTGCAGCAGCAGCTGCACCTGATCCAGAGCCAATAAACTGGGTATTCTCTGCCCACTCTGATCCAACACTGCACATCTATCTGCAACTACCATTTTGGTAAAAAAACCCACTCCTGTTTTGGTGTAATCCACATGGACAACTTGGTCTTAATCATTCCCTCGTCACTGGACTTCAATAAAGAAAGATGAAAAGATGCAAGTGATTCTGCTCATTTTTCTATACAGGAAGAAAAGAAAAAGGGTGCTCTTTTAAAGAATCTTCTAAAAGATCACACGTCTTGATCCTTCTGGCAACTAAACAAACATGTATCTTTGTTCTTAAAACATTAAAGCTAACAAACATTTCAGTGACCATGTGAGAGCTTAAAAATTAAGAACTGGAACACCTCTGACATCCAGCTTTCAGTTTTTCAACACTACAGACAGCACATGCATGCTTCATGACACAGCACAGAAGAGCAAGCTAAAGGACAGCTACAAAATTAGTGAATGGACCAGAGAGCAAAAACAATAACTTCTACAAGACTCAAATTTTTCCAAAGGAAACCATTACCAGTCTACATTACTTACTCTTCCTAACAATGGATGTAGGCCTTGCTGCCCTATAATACTAATTATTTATTTACTGACAGGCTTATCACATCTTTAAGAAAGAGTTTTGTTTGTATGTATTCATTGTTTAAATCTATTTTATTCAATTCTATACTTCCAAGACAAAATTAGCTTCAGAGAAAATTTTACAATAAATATGGCAACACAGCATCTTAATAAAAACACTAAAGGTAAGGTATGTGACACTAACAAGGACAAATATAAACAGAAGTATTACTTAGCTCTCATCATCACAATAATCAATCACTGAGACTTAGGTATTACAAAGATAGTGCCAGAATAAAGTTGACTTACCTATACTAGGCGGACTGCCATAATTTACAGGGGACTCTGGAGGCCTTCCACAATGTAGTGCAGCAAGAGCAGATCCCTTCCATACAACATGTTTGCAACCTGTTTGTTAAAAATCACACCAAAAAATGTAGGCAAATGGGTTTTTTCATGCAAAACCACAGAAAAGGTATGAAATACCAAGAACTCTCAAAATTCTCAAGAAATTTTCATACTTTTGTTTGTACGAAGCAAAGACTGTCTGCCAGCCCCTAACAATGTCTGCACTCCAGGGACACTTTGTGGAATTTCTTGCTCTAGAAGCGGTCCAAGTCGATGGCATATTTGAAGCAAGTGATCAGGTGCCAAGTGTCTGTAGTATTTCACCTATTATATCAAAGAGCAAACAAAACATTTGAGAAAGAATACAATATTTTTGATGCATTACTGGTTTCATCTTTTTTTCCCCCAGACTGTTCCACAAATTCATAAGAAAATTATAGGATATTAAAGGATAAAAACAAATAATGACCTTTAAGTACAATAATTCATTCCAGCTGGTCCTAATTAATTCTTCTATTCAGCACATGCCATTTTGTACAGAGAACTGTTGGTATTTACTACTTTCTGACTTCAAGGCACAGTTGGTCATACACTAATAAGCTCCCTTTTAATCACATAAAAAAAATGTAAAGTATATATTCAGTATTACATTTAAGTAGTTGTCTGGTCAATTTAAATTACTGTAAGATAAAGACAAGACAAAGATTGTTAAGACAGCAACATTTACTTCTTGCAAGAATTACAAATACCAAATAAATAACACAGCTTTGTAAAAGAAAATGCAAAACCATTCTGCCTCAACTCACCTAAGTTAAAACACCTTGAAGCTTCACAAATGGCTTTATTTATTTTACATCTAAATCTTTTAAACAAAAATGTTGGATTAAGTAATTCAACTTTAAAATTAGTATATGTGGTCCCCATTGCATCTATAAACAAGATGAGTTTTTGTAACAGGTCATAATTTCAAACTGCACAGTATCAAAATAAGCTCCTATGATCAGCAACATAACTTCTCAGCACTTGATTATAACCAGCTCAACCAGCTTTAATGATTGCCAGACAAAGACAGTTTATTCTTCTGAACTACTATAATTCTAGATCAGAAAACTGTGTTAAATAAAAAGGGGGGAAAAAGCTTTTGAAATATATGTGGCAACAGCAAAAATCCTATTAACATAAGGCTTTTAGTTAAGAAATAGCATTTTTAAATGCATAAGCTATTGCCAACTCAGACTATGAAAAAAAATTAAAATAATAAATTAAGAGAGAGAATAGACTCAGTTCTCTTCAATTCTTATACAGAATTTGGCATGTAGACATTTTGTCCTTCATACAGCCTGAAATACATCTTCACAGTTTTACTTCACAGAAGAGGAAAAAAACCCCAGCAAAATACTGAAGAAAAAGCTTATGATGTTTTGTTATTCTGTAACCAGAGGAGGTCCTGACTGACACTTAGGCAAAATGATGCTTCTGTATTACACCCAATTAACACAATACACCACATTCTTCATCAAATGTGCTCCTATCTTGCTGACACACCGTAATCATTTCATGTACTCCAGCAGTTTGTTAACATAAAGAGTGCTGATGTCTGGAACTGAGGTTCTGGAAAAGCCTTGCTTACACCAGTAACTCCCACCACCACAACAATCTCCTGGTGAAGGAGGGAAAGTTTTCTCTCTCCTGTCTTAGTCTAACCCTGGCCAGCAGCTCAGCCTTATGCAGCCACTTGCTCATTCTCACTGCAGTGGAATGGGGGAGAAAACCAGATGGGTAAAAGAGAAAAAACTTGTGGGTTGACACAAAAACAGTTTAATAAGTAAAGCAAAAGCTGCACAGTAAGCAAGGCAAAATAAGAACTCATTTACTACTTCCCATCGGCAGGCAAATGTTTAGCTGCTTCCTGGAAAGCGGGGTTTTCCTTTTGTGGATTATATTACATTTGTAGAAAGCCTTGCAAGACACGTCTGAATTTGACTGCCTAAAAGTTAAATGACTTGCAAAATTCACACAAGTTAAAAAAAAAGGGGGGGGGGGGGTTCGGAAAAAAAGTTAAA
>VZTJ01006732.1:22875-58744 GCA_013397795.1 Orthonyx spaldingii
TTTTTTTTTTTTTTAATTTTAATGAAATAGCAAATACATTTCCTTAATTTACTGGTGAAGTATCAGCCAAGTGTGTTCCCTTAATGCTTCTGGGGAAAAAATGGAATGGTTTCAGATTAATCTCTCCAAGAAAACTCACACCTTTGAAAATATCCAGTGTAGAAAGAGGAGAATACTTACATGCCTGTGAAATAAAAACTAAAAAAAAAAAAAAAGAAAAACGAAAAAAAAAAAAGAAACAACAGAAGAAAAGCCATTGGAAATAAAACTAACGCAAAATATTGATCATTTGTAACCATCAGTGTCAAGACTCATGCTATCTATCATAGCACATTGCAGCAGATCTTGAGTTAATCTTTACTATTCTAGAGCCAAATGGTTCTTCACAGGAGTGATATTTGAAAAGTTTTTTTTCCAGATAGACATGGTCATTTAATAGTTGTCACACAATTACTCTGACCTTACCATCTCTTGATTCCCCTCTGTAGTATGCAAAGAAGGACTTACAAGATGCCAAAGTTTCTAACACATTGCTCATGGTTACTACAGTAAGATTGTTCTACAGATCCACAATGGTAAACTTTATTACCACCTGACAGCAATACTACACAGAAACAGGTATCTATATTAATTTGTGTCACAGTTCTAAGTACTATGCAGTCTTGTTAGTTTTGTTAATTCAATGGGTTTGTGTTATTTTTCTGTATTTCTGATATTTAGACCTAATTGTATCTAAACTGTTAAGGCTTTTCATATTTCTGGCATTCTCTATTAAAAGAGATTGGTTTCCTAGACTGAATTTAAGATCAAACAGGAGCTTACTATCTTCATTTGGCTGGGTACAAGAACTCAGAAATGGTCATTTGCATCAGTTACTCAAACTATTCAACAAAATAATTTACTGTTAAGACAAGAACTGGGCAAGTTAGTATTTTAACTCCTTCTAAAGGGTTCTTTCATGGGAAAATCTTTCAAATTCCCTGGAAGTGACACTTGAGGCCATGGCAGTTTTATGAGCGATGATAAGTTTCTACTTTTTAGAGCATATGCTGAATTTACATACAAAAATTTCAGTAACTGAAAGATGACATTAAAAAGCTTTAATAAAAAAATAAAAAATGCAGAAAAGAAACAAATTTCAAAATGCTGTTATGGTTTTAAGAAAAGGAAAAAAACCATCATAGATATGATTAATAGAAAACAGAAACTTTATGCCAGAACTGACCTAAATTTGCAGCAAATGCTCTTAGTAGCATAGGAGCTGGCAGACTGGATTACAGAAAACACTCAGCTCATCTAAGATCTTGGTTTGTTATGTCTGATATCAGATAGGCATCACAGAAAGGGGCTCCATTAAATCACTATCACATATGATTCATTCTTTCTGTGGGTTGTAAAACAGAATCCTGAATTTATAGTTTTCTAGTTCCTTTATAAAGAAATGCAGACTTTCCATTAAAAATAAAAAGAAAAATGTGCTCATTGACACTATAAGAAAAATCTATCACTGTTTTGATATACTAGCTAGCAATACTGCATAGAACCACGGAATAACTGAGGTTGGAAGGGACCTCGGGAGACAGTACATTCCAGCCCAGAAGTTTCAGAAGTCTTTGCTGAGTGTATACTGGTTCAGAGGAGAAACCTGAGCTGTTAAATGACAGGCTGAATTAAAATGTAAATAGTGGAGGAAACTGAATGAAGGAGCAAACCAGAGGCTATTCATGTGTTCCCATGCTCTAGCCTTTTATGTTTAGGGGAGAGAGACAGCAAAGGTGTTCTATGTAAAACTGACTCAAAAAATCATCCCAATCAATGCTGTCTTGGAAGATTAGTCTCCCTGGTTGTTAAGTCAGCTCAAGATTTGCCACTGCTACTATGATGATAATTTTCCAGACTATGTTTTGGAACATTTTGAGGAACAAAAGAAAAATTAAGTAATTAACAAACGCCCAGCAACCTCTTTGCATCTTTAATATACAAACTGTACAGTGAGATTCTTGTCAACTGGATTTCTTTCTTGATGAGTAGTGTTAGTCAGAATCCCTCTAACTTAGCAAGGACACTGATAAACTATAACATTCTGGTTTTCTTCTGATAAGTAATTAAAAGCTTATGGTTAATTTACCCTTGGGGGAAAAAAAAAAAAAAAAAAAAGGCTTAGAAGCTAGATATTCATCTGCAAGGTCTTTCTCAAGTTAAGGACGCATTTTCAAAGAGCAGATACCAAAAGGTGATCTAGTCTGAATAATAACATCAATAACATCCACAGTATCTTCAAGGTATTAGAGTTGACATATGCTTGGCAAGCACTCAGCCAACACTGAAAATCTATATGTTTAGGATAAGTATCCTCATGCAAACCAAAAATAAAACATATATTTCAGAACGGCTTTTTTTGAATTGAGTCAGGACAGTGAGTGAGACGATGTGGTCAGAGGTGTAGTCAGGGTGCTATAATTAACATTTCATGTTTAGGTATGGCATTTATTTAAAGATTTTGAGATAGATTTTACCCATAAGCACCAGGCAATAAAAAGCATCCCATGTTTCCCAGTCATTACAACGTGATCTTATGGGTTTGGGGTTTTTTTTGAACTGAAAAAATTGTGCTATTTAAATGTTCTAAGCCAGAAAATTGCAGCTGTTGCTGGAAATTTGAAGTGAATAATGAAGTTAGATATAGAAAAAAGCAATTTTCAAAGGTTCCTTATCACTTATAACTTTTTAATGAATATTTAATTTACATAATCTTGACATTTTTGATAAATGTTTTACCAAAAACTCACTCCTCTTATAGGTACTGATAACGATATGATTTTAGTGATTCATGGGATATATTAAAAAAATGGTACTTTTGATTAAAGTATACAATAAGAGAAGAACACCAGAATTTTATAGTTTCTAACTGTTAATGAGGTTTCCTTCCTAAGATTCTAAAATCCTCTACCTAGGTTTTTACCTCTTTTGTTTGGACTTAGACCATAAACTAAAAGACTTCAGAAAGCTTTCATTGTGTCCAGATGTTTCCTATATGTCAGGTTTATCATTAAAAAAATCAGTTTAAAATAGTGCAAAATGATATGCCTCATTCTTGACAAAATAAAGATAAGAGAATTTGTGGAGTTGCCAAACAATCAAAGCAAGTGGAGGTGGAGGAGACTCAAATTGTGCAATTTACAGTATGTCTGACAAAGGGGGAAGCACTAAGAAAGTAAAATTGCTAAAGCAACTACACATAAGGGTGTGAGACAGTAAGCTTAGACCTAAAGGAAGGAAGAAAATTGGGGTTTGGTGGGTATTTTTGCAAGGACAGTAAATGTGGTGGCAGTGATGATCAAGAAAGGAGATAAAACAACAAGCAGAAAGTACAAGTAGGACAATATGGGAGTGTCTGTCTTCTGTCCCATTTTCAACCTCTGCAGCTTGGCCCAAGACAGTAAACCTGCCACATGTCTGCAAGTCTGCCTGAATTATCTCTGTTATTAAGGAACACCTGGAGTGATTGCCATAAAAATATTCCCACTAGAAAAAACACCTTCATAAATGTGAAATTTAGACAATGAGATTTTGTAATGAAGTGACATCTCTGTTTATGAAAAATGTCAACAGTCTTCTTAGTAAGATATTAACAACACCAAGGATCTATGTGAATCTTTCACTTATTCAGTAAAGTGGGAAACATTTTTTTTATTGACTTCAAGGGAAATATAGCTTTTTATTAGCATATGTTTCCAAGATTATGGTAGCAAAATATCCACCTATTAAGCTGACTGCATTTTTTTCTAGTAGGCAAATATACAGATCAAATAGTTGTGCTATTCCTTCACAGGCATTTTCTTGGAATTCTCTAACCAATATCTGCTTCAAAAATATACAGGAATAACAGAAACAGGAGCACCTCACTGAAGAATATGTTACTACAGCTAATGAACTATGAGTTCCTCTGTCTGCTCACCAGAATGATATATGTGCATTTAACAGAGGGGTATATAAGAACACTTAAGAAAATATAAAATTATATTTTTACCACTAAAGTGAGAAAACCCACAAAGATGAAGAATTTCAAAAGAAAATTCCTGATTGTTTCACTTCACACTATCTTTTTGACAAATTGCTTTTGCTTTTCTAAGGTGTTTTCATATCTTAAATGGGATATTCACCTGATATAATAACTTAGATCTACTTAAAGAAAATCTGTTATTTAAATCTGTCCCCTGTAAAGTGGTACTAATTTGATTCCAACCCCATCACTACTAACCTAGACCTTGTACAAAACAGCTGCAGCTTTACCACACTGTAGGAAAATATGAACCAGTGGTTCACATATGAAAATTAAGAATAATTAAATTTGCATTAATTCAGACATAGTATTTTCATTATGTAGTTTGCAAATAACTCTGTGATAAGCTAAAATAGTGACACATGAATAGTGTCTTTTAGTAAACTTAGAGAGTTGCATTTCATGGTTAGACTGTCTGATTTTGAAAGGGCATCATTGTGGAATATTCTTTTCTCTAAAGACAAATAGGGGGACTCTCTCTTAAACTCCTACCTGAAGGATTTTCAATGAAATGGTAGTAATTGGGGGAGGGAGAAGTGGAGGAGGTTGGGGATGTGGAGGTTTGTGTAAGTAAAATATCAACCTTGCCCAAGGCAAGTCCTGTACACATTGAAGATCTGCTAACATGTTTTTCCTTTTTTATTATTCTGTGGAGGTTGAGTTTAAAAGTGGGACAGATAGTTATCCTTTTGGATACCATAAAGTTTCCAGCTGGAACCCCCAGAAGTGTTTGTGTGCCTTGCACATGTCTACACTGCAAACTGAACTAGCTGTAAATGAATTGTTCCAGGAATGAAAAGCAAATTAGCTGTTTCATCAGAGAGTAATTGCACTACAGCTCAGTGCAGCTTAATGTTCACTTCTGAGAGCAAGAATTGATACACAGTGTGATGGATGGTAAAGCTATTAAACCTGTTTATTCCAGATCTTCTAATGGGCTCATCCCAACAAGGGTGATTCTAGGTAGTAGGGGGTCACCTTGTCTTGAGTAGTATACATTAGATTAAGATCATACCTATAAAGAGAAAAAAGGTACTTCATATACATTCACTGATATGTTTAAAGAAGCTTTTGAATTACAGGCTGAAGAAACACACAATGACATAGAAAGGAGACACCGTTAGCAGTAACAGAGAGTGGCAGAGGAATAGGTATAGGGTCAGCTTGCAACAGACTGTCAGCCAGGCCCTGCAGGGATCCAGGGAGATTTTGGAAGGATTTGTCAGTCCAAGAAATCACTGGGAGCTGTCTGACTGTAGTAAAAGAAAAGTGAGCGTTGAAATGAGAGCAAAATGTGGACTTTTTTTCAAACCTTTTACTTAAACAGTGTCACACTGTTTATGTAAACAGTGTCACACAAACCATGCTATGTGTTTTTTCTCCATGTAATTATAATGTTCAAGTTCCTTCAATTGCAGTCCCCTAAAGGGGGCATTTAGACATGAGAAAAGTTTAAATCTTTTTCCATTTCACTTCAAAAAAAGAAAATAAGAGACATTTCACCTTCAATAGAAATTTACTTTTACCAGTTTTGTGTTCCAACTGGAATTACTGAGTCTGGTTAGATTGGAGAGCAAGAGTCATGAAAAGACACCATTAAAAGAGACAGTTTTTACCAACAAAACTATCTACTTTTATTATCCTTATGCATAGAAGGTACTGATCCACTGTTGAAATAGCTATTTTTGCCTCCATTTTTTTGCATCATTCTTTATGGTAAGTAATATCAAATAATCACACTCAAACCCAGCAGTTACGATTAACCAACAGAAAACTTATATTTTAAAATTTTTATTGTATGTATGCATGCATGTAATTTTCTAAAGAAAATAGTAGAATTCTGCTGCTACTGAAGGCAATTACCAAATTTATATTCATTTGTCTGAGCGTTTTTACTTGATAGTCTGATTTCTCTTCAGGGGTGCTCATTGTAATTTGTTAAGAATATTTTTCCCCTTTTTATTCTTTCCTTTGAAGGGCAGAGAAGAAAGTATAAAGTTCAGGAATAGAAGATTAAAAAGATGATGTCAGACTTTCAATTGATGAGCTGATCTGCATAGTGAGGGAAAGTAATTCATTTCCATGGAGTAAAAAAGGATCAGTGGGCATGAAGCTGAGGTTTACAAAAGCTTAATAGAAGAAATAGTATGAATACAGATTCATTTTTAAGTGGAAGGAAACTGCCAAAAGTAAAGAAGTAAGACTGTTGAGGGTAAGTAAGTATGCCAGAGAATAGTTTCCTATAGGAAGTTAAAACCACAAACAATTAATAGTCAATTAATAGGAATTTTTGAAGTATCATCCTTAGCTTAGGTTTTTCTAATGTTCCCTATGAAGGACTTTCCAGTCATTTTTAATTATTTTGAAGAGACAAAATCAAAATGAAAGCCACTCATTAAAAAAAAGTTACAGGTTCTTGAAAAATGTAGATTAAGGTGTTGTAGAGTTCTGAATGTTTGAAAGGACCCTCACTCAAATCCTCACTGGGATTTGGTGTAAGAAAGAGATTTAAAATTCTTTACAATCTCATCTAAGACTAGACTTTCATCACACTGAAAAGACTGTGAAATTCAAATTAAGAGAAAAGACAAAGATTTCACAAACAAAACAAAAACATTAATTTGGAAAAAAAAAGATGTTCAACACACTACACATAAATCAATGTTTTATTTCAGCAGATTGATTTTCATTTTATCTGGTGTTGTAGAGGTTCAAGACTTGGTCACACTCTATATAACATACCAGCATGTGTGTTTCATTGCAAAGAAACAAAGTAGCACTAAATTTAGGATGAGATTCAATAACAGTGATAAACACAAGATAAATTTTGTCAGACAAGTGAAAGAACAGAAAGATTATTCTTGATAATTTAAGTTGAAGTAGATGTATATAAAAGGAAAAGGAAATATGTTTGTGGAGAACGACATCAGTTTGGACATGAGATTCTGCCAGCTGTGCCCTAGAACGAACAACTGAGTCATGTGAATTTTGTGAAGAGAGGGACTCCATCCCCTCTGTAGCCACCGTTACTGGAATATTTTTATGAAGATCCTTCTGAATCTTGTTCAGGGCAAAAAGAGCTAGCTCCTTCAGTCTTTCCCCACAGGGCAGCTTCTCCAGTACTTTGATCCTCTTCCTGAGCTCTACTGTCTGTACACAGGTTTCTTCTTTTGTGAGATCAGAACTGAACACGAGTTCCCCAGGTGTGGCTGGCAAGCGCTGAATAGAGTAGGATGATAATTATCAAACGGTTTGGGCTGGAAGACACCTTCAAGATCACCTAGTTCCAACCACTTTGTTCCAGTCCTCTTTCTACACTAGAAATGTCCCTACAGATGCAGTCGAGGGTTCAATTTAGCTTTGTGGCTGCAGCAGTTCACTGTTAATTTGTGTTCAGCTTATTTTCCATCAGGACCTCCGGGTCCCATTCAGCATAACTGGTTCTCACCCACACAGATCCTAGTCTGTACTGGATCTTTGGCTTATTTGTTCTATTTTGTCCCGGGGTAGGGCTTTCACTTGTCATTGTTAAACTTGAGAGTGAAGAAAAGCTAATTCAAATTTGCAAGTTTTTTCACTCCATGGAGTATTAATTTATGGGGAAAAAGCAAACAAATAAAACAAATAGAAATGGAGAATGTGCCTGAAAAAATAAGGCTCTACAGCAGTTTATTTCAGAAGTATATACAACATTTGACAACATAAAATTTATTTTATAATAAGTAGAAATGAAAATCTCTGAGTTTTTTATTGTTTGTTCGTGCTAAAATCAAAAGATAATACTATTTCTAATTCTGTTTTAAACTCTTTAATGAGAATTTTTCATTTCACTCCTGCAGATCAAACCATATCATCCTGTGACAAACCCCTCAGTGAAATTTTTAATATTTTTCTGAAAATACCATCTGTTGTTTAAGCCGTATATAAGCATATGCATTACCACTTATTCTTTGTTTTCCATATTAGCATTTCATTTGATGAAATTTCATCCAATCCAGGAAATGCTGAAAGATGAACACATAGTTATTATAATTTTCTTAATTACCTATTACATGGTTTCAGAACAACTTCCTCAGATTCTATAAACCCAGAATTAGCATGTCATTATCTTATAGAGCAGTGCTATTAATTCTCAAAATTAGACACATGATGTGTTGAAATCTACATTTCTGATAAAATAAACATTTACAAATAGGATGATATAGTAAAAATAAATTGAATCTCAGCAATCACAATGAATAGAAAATCATGTTGAAATTAATGTTTACAGAAATTCTAAATTAGTGAAATTCTATCTATAATCTCTTTTCTGTCCTTACAGTAGCTTTCATAGAAACTGAGCCTCTTAGACCTCAAGTTGAATTTTGGGCACATTCATTGAAAAACCTTTGTGAAGCTGCTCTGCAGAGAGGACTCCTGACAGATCAAATAACCCTGATAATGGTTGATGATTTAAAGATTTGTAATATTCCCTTTTAATCTGGGGGGAAAAAAATATATCTGAAAGTCTGAAGTAGCAAAGAATAATGGTGTCTCTTCCCATTTGCAAGAACTATAATTTCTTACAGTGAAGAAAAGAAAAATTAGTTACCTATATTATAGGTAGAAATGAATAAATTAATGAACTGAGATTTCTAAACCTTGAACTTAATGAGGGGAAAATCCCAATTATCTACCCTATTATCTACATTAGAAAATACACACATGCCATTTTCTGTGTTCTATAACTTCTATTTCTTTCTGAATAGTAACGAGTGTTGAAGATCTTGGTAAAAGGTTCCCTAGTCCCGTTAGGGGTTGAGGCTGAGAACTACTTGAACTACTTCATTGCTCTCTCAGTTCTGCACAATTTTCTCATCAACAAACTTTTGGATCAACCTCTAATATTTCCTGCACTTTATGATGTAAACGGACAAAACTCAGGGTTTGCAGTGCAAAATATATATCAGCTTTGCATTAAATGTCTTTTCAGGTATATAAATAACAAGTCATTTCATATTAATGAAATAAATGTCTTGTGAGTCAATATCCCAGTTATATTCCTTTGTTGTTAATATGGAAAGATTGTAAGAAACCCTCCCCTCAGCAAACTTCTGCCTTCAGTTCTGCAAAATATTATTCCTTTCGCAAGAACTGGCTTAAGGCCTTGTTTCTTTAATCTCAATAGCATCAATTAATTTATTTCCTTCTGTGTTGGCTGTACTAGAACATTTTAAACTGGGAATTTTGGTGGACTGACCTCAGCTGGCAAATGAGCACCCATCAGTTTCTTGTTCTTCCTCCACAGTGAGATGGAGGAAAGATTCAGAAGAACAAACATACCAAAAGCTTGTGAGTTGAGATAAACTGAGTTTAATGATTGAAGGGAAAAAACCAAACCAAACCAACCAACCAAACAAGAGACAAAAAAAAAAAAAAATTGCCCATCCCATGTCATAACCCCACATAAACAAGCAAGGGATGCAAAGGCAATGGTTCACCACCTCCTGCAAACAGATCAATGCTCAGACAGTCTTTGAGCTATGACTACTTGTGAAAAATTATGCCCCAATCTTGTTGCTGAGCATGGTGTCACACAGTATGGGATATCCCTTTGATCCATTGGGGTCAGCTCTCCTGTTTGTGCCCCCTCCCAAATTTTTGCCTGTCTTTATTCTACTTTCTCAGGGTAGAGTAGGTTGAGAAGCAAAGAAAGCCTCACTGCTGACTAAGTATTGCTCAGCAATAGCTAGAACAATTGTAGCACCAACATTGTTTTAATCACAAATCTATTAACCACAGCACCATACAGCCTTCTATGAAGAAAATTGTCTCCATCCTAGCCAAACCAACGGTATGCAATTATCAACTTCATGGATTATATATGCCTGAAAGTATTATATATCTAGAAATTTTGAACTGTTGAGACAGCAATAGGAAATCTGTGGGAGTAATCACAGTATTAGTACAAGTACATACACGCTGCAAGATATGTTTGCAGAAATATGCTGTCACTTGCAAGTGTCCTTAGACCTTGATAATGTTCTTCATGCATCAATCCCAAAGCACTTTATATATCATGCAAATAATAACACAGATCCTCAGCTGATGATCATATGGACTCACAGGGAAAAAATTTACTCACAGAGCTTTCTGATTTATATAGAAATAAAAAGAGCAAAGAATTAAAACCTAAATAGGAATCATCTAATATGAGTATATCCAAATCAAAGTATTAGTCTAGACTGGAGGAGGCTTTTGAAGCAATCTGTTTATTGTCAGTCCCTAATAAACTATTTCAGTTTATTGTGGAGCACTGTCTTCGCCTAACAACTGGGGTTATTTAAGAGAAGTGGAAAATGAGTTGCAGGAGTGTACTGAATGATCTGCTGGAAATATGTATTCAGTTCGTATGACCAAACTGAATTTACTCTGAAATAAAACACCTTAAGATGTGTGATGTACAGGGTGATGATTATATCCTCCATAACAAGATTTTTTCTCCACACATCAACTCCTTTTCATCCACATTGATTTCAAAAGTAGCTGTAGACTATGTAACTAACAAGAGTAACACACTACAGATAATCTGAGCTGACTACATTTTATTTATACTCCAAAAATATTTTCTAGAATCTCTCTCTGTCCATCTCTCCCTCCTCTTTCTCAGGCACATACATTTACACTCACACTTCCCTCCTTCTTCAAATGAAAACAGAAAAGCCTCAAAATAGTTTCAAACCCTACAGTTAACATTGTATCAGAACACAGGTGATATAAAAGAGTATGAGGAAATAGGGATAGCTCTTTGATTGAAGTCATTAAATACAAAACTTTCCTTTTCCCACTGTGTCATTGCAGTGACTTTGCATTTTCTTTCTTCTATTGCTTCTTCCAATCTAACAATTTTCAGTAACTTCCTGGGCTGAATACACTTCAAAGAATTCCCTTTCTTGGTTTGTAGGAAAGTTTCTTATGCTACCCCTGAAGTTTTTCTTTGGTCTGTTGTCTCATTGTAGACAGACTCCTGCTCTTTTGAGGGTCTTCAAGGCTACATGGCAATCTCTTTCATTTCCAGTTTTGTCTCTCTGACACTTCAAATATCTCTTCCCAAACATGAACATGCACACATACAAGTGTGAAGTTGATGAGTTGTATTTAAGGAGAAGGAAATTTCCCCTTTCATCTGGAGTTTGTCATTGAGCTGGAATAAACTGACCAGAACAAGGTAAACACAAAGTATATTGAAATGCTGTGAAACTCACAGTGTTCTCTTATGCTTGGTTAACAAAATACAGTATTTATACTGTAAAGCAGAAGATTACAAATTAAGTGATTCATCCTTCTTGAGAAGTCTCAGATAAAAGACATAAGGGTCAACACGGTTGACCTTAACTTGAACAAATTAGAGAAAGATCCATAACACAAATGAAAACTTGTTAAATAGAAAGAAAAACAAGTTATCACTGCTTTTAAAAACCCAGAAGGTATTTATAGTAGATCTGAGAAAACTGTAGGATTATTTAATTAAGATGTCTCATTATATCTTTTTAAATCTTTGAAAAGTCTGTTTATTCTAGCTTCTAGCAATGTTACAGTCAGTGTAATTATCATCATTAAACAGTATCTTTGTTGAACTCTACAAATGAATGGCAGAAAAAAAATCATGAAGTCACGATGCCTGAATTAACTCTTTGATGATTACACTCTCTAAAGGCATGCCTGTTTTCTAATCAGTATTTCAGTGGAATGCATTATATGAGAAGTGTCCCAAGTCATGAGATTCAGATTGTCACATATTCAACATTTCATAACATTCTCTTTCTGACTACTGTGTCATCTTGTGGATTCCAAAACTGTTCCATATTTGCCAAGATTTTTAGAATTAAGGCCATTGAGCAATAGACCTTTCTTAAGTGTCAGTGCTCTGAAGGCGTTGACAGGCCCAACTGTCCCTGGCCACCCCCCAAGACCTCCCCCTGATGCCAAGAGGATTCTAGTTTTTTCTTTTATATACCTTTTACATAGTTGTATGTATCCACAAGTATTAGCATGCATACTTGTACTTCTCTAAGTCTGATAACTCAGCATAGTTCCAAGGTCTTGTAGAACCAGGAAACCAAACACCCTACTATCTTGAGGAGCCAAGGTTCCCTTAGTATATCAGGTTTTGTAAACTAGAGGTTTGCTCATCAAAGCCCCCTTGTTGGGCCCCTTTGTTAGATATGCTAATGTGTAAGGTCTGTAAATTGTATATCAATATACGGTGGGGAGGGGGGTACCTGCATGGTGGGCATCACGATGCATTCCACCTTGGCGAAGTGATGCATCGAATGGGATACTATTAAAATACCGAGGTAAACGACCCCCAACCCTCCAATCTTGCCTGGTTTTCATTTCCTAAGACCAGGAAAAAGGCATCACCCCCACATTGCTCAAGTCCCAGGACTCCACTGAAGTCCCCCATGGCTGTCACTCCCTTGGTGCTGTGACAGCAAGAAGTGGTGCTGGTCAGGAACCAGCCTCCCTTCTCCAGTCTGAGTGAAATTTTTTCTGTGGAAGGAATGACTACATAATATAAGGCATCTTCATTTCAGAAGGGATAAGTCTTGTGTGGGTGTGAAACATATTTTCATAAGTGCCATGGAGAATTTTCTTTGTCTTCTAGTGCAGAAGCTAGGGATTAGATCCAAACCAAAAGGTGATAGTTCAAAGAAAGTAGTTTTCCTGTGTAAAGCTGTACAAGGTTTTTTCCAAACTCAATGATTCTATGTTTCTATGAGAAGAATATCATGGGTCTACTTGGGTTCAGGTCCCCGAACCTTAGAATACAGCTAAGGGTAAAGAGGATATTAGGAAATATATCTTCAGGAATGGCTTTTGTCTATTGGTCTCCGTGTCTTTGTATATAGCTACCCTTGAAATCAAGATACTGAACAAGATCCAGCTTTGGTCTGATCCGATATAAGATCTTTACCACATACAATTAAATATTATACCCTTCCTTAAATTATCAAAAATTAATATGCAGAGCTATCTCAAAACTTCAGATGTGCTCCTCTTAAAAAGATCAATCACTGTTTTTTTGGGGGGAGTGGGAGGCAGATGTTTGTGGGGTTATTTTTTGTGGGGATGGGTTCTCTTTTTTTTTAAGTCTTAAAAAAAACCTAAATCTGAAACACTAAGAAATAATTTAAACCCAGGAACAGTCTCTGATTATTACCAAGAACACATGTCATAATGGAAAGTTCATATCTAGATGTAAACACTAGCATTAATCAGCAGAGCTGCACAGAAGGAAAGCTCTTCAACATAACATTTCTGCTCTGTAAATCATATGTTGTTTTGAATAGTTTTAATGTATATACATGACAACTGATAACCTCATTAATATATGTTTATACTTACAAGAGAATTAATACTATTAGGTTTTGAGCATCTTCAGTCCATTTTAATATATACAAAAATAAAAATACTAATAATCTCATGTGGAATGTGGCTATATCAAATATATGTTGGACTATTAATATTTCACAAATTTATAATTAGTGTATTTAATTAGAAAATTATGTTATACATTATGTTAAATATTATATACATTATGTTAAATGCACTGGCAGTCCAGGACCAAATGTAAAGAAGACTTTGAGTTATTTTTTGTGACTTATAAAATGTATGCATCAATCTATACCACATGTTTTGCACAGGGAAATACTGATATTTGTATGCTAATTAATTGCAGAACTACTGGTAAATTCCCAACTGTTTTCTTGCCTTGTAGAATCTAGAACTGCCATCAATCACCTTTTTTCCTTTCAAAACCTTGCATTTAAATGACATTTTCTTTATATTTTACATTATTCTTGTGTTTTGCCTTGTGACAGCAGTAATATTTTTGTTTCCCTATCCCTTAGTTCTGTAAGTCAACCATAACTGGAGATGGCACTAAATAAGTTAGACTGTAATTCTGAAAGTATGCAACAAATCCAAAAGATATTGTTTTCTGAATTAATAAAAAATGAGACAAATGGAAATGTAATTCTCAAAAATGTTTTCAGTTACACAAGTGTAGATTGGAAAAGAATGTGGGGGAGGGAGGGGGTGTTTCTCACTGCTTACTTATAGTCTCATTCTTTATTTCTGTTTTGAGGAAAATGTAATGTATTTTGAGAAATATATTACACAAACATAAAATCAAATAGAAACTGAACATTCAAGATAACACAAGGTGATCCATAATTTATATAAGTGAAATAAATCACACAATACATTATTTAATTAGGATAATATGTACCTGCCATTTGTCCATCAGACTTTGATTAAAAGTCTTTAAGGTGACATTTTACTCATTCTATTCAAAATCTTATCTGGTGTGATTCACATACTAGTCATTTTGAAAAGTACTTACAGCAGTATTCTAACCAAGTACCAGAACCACCACCAAGTGTTTCAGAAAAATTTTGAAAGAGGTGATTATTTCTTTATGCCAACCAAAGTACCAGGAAAAGAACCCATAATTTCTCTGAGAGTTCAGTAACTAATGGTGTCCTTTGGGGCTGTAGTATTTTTCAGATAGATTTGGACTTGTTGCAATAGTAGAAAGACAGGTATCATTTTGTTTCTTTACTTCTCTACTTGTGTCAGGAGTTTAAGGAAATACCAACTTTAGATTTTTTTCTGAGTCATCTGAATTATGCAGTACATAAAGACATTTTTCAGATACTAAATTTCCCCACAGCCCCAAAGGGTTGTTTTTGCCAGTGCAAGAGGTTTAGAGAAGAGATCTGATGAGCTTGTAAATTGTTTTTACATGGTGATGCCCCAATAATGGGAAATTGAGAGTTTTCTACAACGCATTTTCCTAAGATGTTAATTCGCTAGACCAGCTGCTGATGCTAGTGTGCATTTATAGCAAAAGATATTCAGGTATAGCCTGAAGGCTGCCGTTTCAGGCTGACAATATGGATGTCATTGACATTGAGAGAAGAAAATTCGATAGAATGGATACAAGCTACTTCCCACCCATTGGCCCATTGACATATTGGCAGAGAGCAGACTCAAACAAATCAGGTTGTAGATATGCACATAGGACTGACTCACTAACTAAAATCTATCCAAGGCATAAACCTTATAAGTAAAGTATCTTCAGATTACTTAGTTTTAGGTGTTGGGTTCATGGCAAGTACTATGGAGAGAGGTCTCTGAAAAAGAGCGTAAATTATGCTGAACCATTGTGATATGACTTCAAACATTTAAGTTTTGTCTTGTGTTCTCTTGACAAATTTTATACTATGTAACAATTTATATATACACAGTCCTAGTGTATAATGAAAAACTTGTGCATCTATTGAAGAAAGGAAAAGAAATGCAGTGTAAGATTTTTAGATGGTATTGTATCCTTTCTAATTATTGAGTTTTGGCTTTAAATGTTACCATAAGAATTATGTAATCAAAGAAAAAGATAATTGTTCACAACATAGCAATATTCAAATAAAGATTTTTGTAATAAATGCCTTACACAGTTCTACAATTACTATGATGTAGATTGTATTGCTATTTTAATAAAAATAAAGCATACATATGGTCTACCACTTTCGATACAAACAAGCTCTGCATCCTGCTTGTTAAAAAAGAAATGTTGAACACTACAGATAGAAGGAATGTATTAGTGGGTACAGGGCAATATACTACACTATAGGGTTTAGGAAAACATAATTTACTATGTTACCCTTTTGAGTCAAAGGGAACCTCCAAATACTTGCAACACCAAATTAGAAGGGAAAAAAAGGTATCTTGACTGCAATTTTTTTACCTGAAGAAATTTGAAAGTTATTATATTAACAATTAAGAAGGATAAACAATATGAAGACTGAGTCCCTTTATCCTCTTTTCAGAGGTTATTACTTAATTTTTAAAACCAGGAAGGTTATTACTTTGGGACTAGCAGAAAAAAACATTAATGGTAAATGGGGATTAGGGATTCTTTTCTAGTAATATAGTGAAAAATTTAAACTGCTTCTCATTTAGTTTACCATTTTTTAACCATTTTTTTTATTTACTTCAAAATTATATACATAAAGTTTTATTTTAAAACTAAGTATTTCAAAATAGAAATTATTCTGGGAACTCCTACTCAGATATATGTTTTAATTATCTGAGGTGTTTTGTATCCACATTCCATAACTTTAAAGAAGATTACAGGAGAAGGCATGTCTTATATTATTACACTGCATTTTTATATACACAGTCCAATAGAAGAGTTTGGTAAACACAGGGAAACTAAGAAATCTCTGACATAAGACCACCTAGAAAATATCAAACCAACATTCAAAAATCCTGTTGTGTTGTTGAGGTGTTTGAGGATTCAACTTTGGTTTGTGTCAGAGATGGTGAATTAAAAGTTTGGTAATCACTATCAATTTTCAGATGAGATTTTTTTCCTAATGTGTTTTTTCATTACAGTTAGACAAAAATAAAAGTAAAATGAAAAGTCAAGATCCTGTATTAAAATATATATGATAAAATAGGTACTAAAATCAGTATGGAGGTTCCAGTTCAAAACAAAAGATTCATAAATCTAAATAACTGTTAAAATGCAATTTATTAATACTTGAAAGGAAAATGTTATTTGGCTTTCATAT
Source organism: Orthonyx spaldingii (assembly GCA_013397795.1). NCBI lineage: Eukaryota > Metazoa > Chordata > Aves > Passeriformes > Orthonychidae > Orthonyx > Orthonyx spaldingii. The sequence goes on from VZTJ01006732.1 coordinate 39,559, forward strand.
GAGACTAAATATAACTTAGAATTTTACATAATTATGTTCCAGTCTGTTTTTCTTACATATAAATCTATTCTAGAGAAAATGTTATGTTTGAATTTTTGGAATATTTCAAAGAAATCTTACTAAATGTAAGAGAAAACAATAAGCTTGTCTGAAAGGCACTTTGTCTTATAAACCATTAAGAACATTAAACACAATTAAATGAGAATTTATGGTTTGTATTAATGTGTGAAGTCAAATATATATATATGTATATCTATATATGTATCTCCTAATACCTGACCTTTTTTCAATGTATTGTTCCATATTTGATATAGTCCCATGGTATTACCCCTATTTGTCCCTTTCCCGGTTTGACTCTTCCATAAGAGCATTAAAGCATCTCAATCAATCCTGTGCTATGGTTCCCATGTTTTTGTGCGGCACAAAGAACGGTATCACCCTTTTGCTCTCTAAATGCCTTCCCTTACTCCTGCTCCTGGCAAGTGATGTGAGATGGTATCTTTGAGACACTGAAATGTTAATACTTAATGACAAAACCATCAGTCATTTGCAGTGATGGCAGACTGCTTTGATGTGTTTTCAGCACCTGGATGCAGGGAAAGGAGGAGCATTTTAGTGGGTGTGATAATGAAAATTTTGATCCCCATAAGAAAAAGACAGTGAGAATCCAGAAGTAGAGGATCTGGGTTTTGAGCCAGATAACCCAGAAGGCTGAAAAGAGCAGGCCCTGCAGAGGCAGGATAGTGCTTTTTATCATGCCGATGTCCTCCCTTACACAATGGGCTCAGGTGTAAAATCCCCACCCTGGGGAGGATCACATTCACACAGAACATTCCCACTTATGCCTAGGATTTTCATCCCTTCTTATGGGTCATAACAGGCTCATCTATGCTGATGTGAGGGGCAACTGTCTTGTCCTAGAAGTTGTCATAGACCATCAAAGACCCACATGCCCCAGACTCATTTCTGGGGCCTTCCACCAGAGGACATGCGTATCAGCCACAGAGTTGGAACACATCTATGGTGGTGAAACATAAAGTGAAAAACTCCCCCACTCCAGGGGAGGTACCTGAACATTCCCATGTAAGTATAACTGCATATTAACCCACTGAACTGTGTGCTTCACAGGCTTCCCCCACCCCCAAAGGATCTAGATTGTGGCCATCAATTTGACCAACGGACACCAAAATTGCAACAATCCAGTCTTGTCACTGGATCCACGGGTGGTGATATCTTTCTAGTCTTCTTTCTTCCTTTCTTTCTTTCTTTCTTTCTTTCTTTCTTTCTTTCTTTCTTTCTTTCTTTCTTTCTTTCTTTCTTTCTTCCTTCCTTCCTTCCTTCCTTCCTTCCTTCCTTCCTTCCTTTCTTTCTTTCTTCCTTTCTTTCTTTCTTTCTTTTCTTTCTTTCTTTTCTTTCTTTCTTTCTCTCTCTCTTTCTTTCTTTCTCTCTCTTTCTTTCTTTCTCTCTCTCTCTCTTTCTTTCTCTCTCTTTCTCTCTCTCTCTTTCTCTCTTTTCCTTATACATTTTCTTAAGTTCTAAAATAATCCCTACACATAAAGATGTATATTTATACACACCAATCATTCAATGTTGTTTTACTCTAAACCACCCCAAAAGATCTATTAGCAAGAAACTGAGTTATTCTTGTCTTCAGGGGCTCATCGTAACATTATTGAACAATATTAGGTTCTGGCCATGCCTCAACTACTGTAAATAATTAACTCTCTCCTGGTCAAAACTAGGATATGGATCTAGTCCTGCATATGGTTCTGTACATAGTTAAAGAGGAGCTGTTTGGAGATATTGTCAGGTCAAAATATAATTCAAATAAAATATAACTTTAAAATAGTTTAAAGAAAATTAGAGACTTCTTTGTAGAGATGCCCCATTTCCTTGTTCTTCATATTCCCCACTTCGTCATTATTAATATAATTTTTATTGAAGTATTTTTCTAGTAAAGTCAATGGCAAAACTTTCAATCATCCATTTTATGATAAGAATAGCACCATTTTTATTACTTCTGTATTGTTTTATTCATTAAGAATTCAAAGCTAGGTAAGGATGTCTTGTTTCCTGAGCAAAAGAGACTGAGATGACCTATAGAATGTACATCTACATTTTATGAAGCACAGCCATGCACAGGTTGTGTCCTGAATAAACTACACAGCCAGAAACAAGAGAGATACAACAAAGCAATGCAGATCAATTTTTCTGGACATAACCCATCATAAGCAAGTTTTTAGGATGTGAGCTAGCACTGCTTCTTTGTGCAATACTGTGCCATCAGGTTTGTTGTTAATTCTGCAGTCTAAAAACACTGCCGTACATCTACCTGTAAACAAATGCTAAAAGTCTTTCCACTGTCATAAATAAAATTCTGAATAGAATGAATAAAATGAATTTTGAATAAAATTAATTAAAGCCCAATGAAAACATATGTATTTGGAGATTGTTCATCTCTTAAACATATTCTTTGTGTTTTTATTAAATTATACAAATAATTATGTCGGTTACCATAGACTCATATAAAAATTAATGTTGGAAGGCACTCAGGAATTCATCTGTTCCAACTCTCCACTCAAAGCAGCATCAACTTTGAGATTTTTATCAAGGTGCTTAGGATCTTGTTCTTAACACCTCAAGGAATTAATATCGCATAATCAACTTGTCTTCACTAAACCACTAGATTGAAGAATAAAGTTGAAATTATTTACTGTCACACCTATGAATGTAAATTTCTATAGGCAAGGGAATGGTTCAAAGTAGAATTCAAAAAATTTCAGTGTTTAGAGAGTTATGATTTTATAGCAAATATTTTAATGCTTTTGGGATTTCTCTTATCCAATCTTAACTTCTGCACAATATTTCTGCACTATATGTTCTTCAGCTATTATTTTGACTATTTATAAATTATATTTCAGATCATTAATTATAACAAATGTTTTCCATCTATCCTTTGAATAATATGGTGATGTTATCTTAATATTTATGAATTCGTATCACTATATGTTGTGGAGATACTGCACCTTCTGCACCTAAACTTTTTCAGTTATGATCATCATTATTCAGAAAGTTTTACCTTACATAAATGACTCCATAGATCAATAGTGAGAATCATTATCCTTTTCTTGTTTATCTTGTACTCTTTCCTGATGTTTATCCCTGTCTTAGTTGGAAATTGCTCAGCAGATAGTTTTGTAACAGTTTTTCTATTTGTGCATAAAATGTATCTAGTGAAAGATTTTTTTTAATTTCCTTTTTTTGTTAAAGTGATATTTCATCTCATATACAAAATGCAAGAAGGAGGACGAGCAAGAATGACATGATGGATGAGCTCATAATGTCACTTAAATCACAAGGAATAAAGTGAAAGATGGATACTATAATTAAATTTTGTAATTAACAAGCCTATGTGGTGTGCTCATGAGCTTAATATTAGAAAGTTGTCTTTATATATTTAACTTTTCTAGTCCTGTATTTTGTCCAGTTGTAGTGAAGACATGCACGCTGTAAGAGTGAAGATAAAATAGAAAGTCTGATTTCTATTTGTTAATAATTTCTGATTCCAGTCTTCTTAAAGTTCTGTAAAGTTTTATTGTTTCTAAACTGGAGGTAGAAAAAATATGAGTTTTAAAAGATATGAATGACTAATTTATAGTTACTTCAGTGGGGGGTTTTGTCCCAGTGAGTAATAATATAATAAATTAAAATAAAATTTAAAAAAAACTGCAACCAAGAAAAAATTTCTAGCTATACATTATCTATTCTCAAAGAATAGTGGAAAAGCCAAAATCAAAAACACCATCATGCCCTCAGAGAGCTCATGGGATCAAATCAGGCCTCAAACCAATGTATCAGAGAAACACAGGATTATTTGTAGACCGAAGAAGAATCTCTGTGGTTCCTTTCAGGGACTTGATAAGATCATTGTGCTCTGATACATTCTAAGGCACTGTCACATTATACATATTAAAAGTAAAGAAATAATCAAAGTCCATTTTCAACTGTGTAGTGCAAAATGTGTGTGTCATCCAATGTCTAGTTTAACCCTAGCTATCAACTAAGTCCCACCCAGCTGCTCACTCACTGTCAACCGGTGGTATGGGGAAGTGAATCAAGAAGGTAAAAATGACAAAACTTGTGAGTTGAGACAAAGGCAGTTCAATAGCAAAAAAGCAAATTCTGCATTCCCAAGCAAAGCAAAATGAGGAACTTATTTGCCACTTCCCAGCCACAAGGAGGTGCTCAGCCATCTCCGTGAAAGCGGGGCTCCATCACTCATAATGGTGACTTTGGAAAACAAACACCATCAAGCTGAATGTTACTCTCCCTTCCTTCTTTTTTTCTCAGCTTTATATGCTGAGTGTGACACTATATGGTCTGGAATATCCCTTTGATCAGTCTGGATCAGATGTTGCAGCTGTGTCCCCTCCCATCTTCTTGTGCACCCTCAGCCTCCTCACTGATGGAGTGGACTAAGAGGCAGAGGAAGTCTTGACTCTGTGTAAGCACTGCTCAGCAACAGTGAAATCATCTTAGAATTATCAGCAGTTTCCAGCACAAATCCAAACCATATTCCCATACTAACTACTATTCTGAGCAAAATTAACTTTATCCCAGACAAAACCAGCACACCTAAATCTTTTAACTTTGTAAAACAATTTCCTTTCAAATGAAATGTAATGTTTCTCTTAGATCTTAGTTTAGTGAATATCATTTTAAGGAAAGTTAACTCACTAACCTCATGGAAGGATTCTTGGATATTAGGAACCAATAAAAATGTAATGAAAATGGAGTAGATAGGTTTCTCTGTGTCTAAGACTTAAATAACATATCACATGTTTTTCTTGTCGCTGGCTTTTTTATTAAACTAACCAAAACTTCCATCCCTAAATATCACACTAGAAATATGCAGAACCATTTTTGTTTATCCTTTAATTTGAATTAGTATAAGTACATGTAAGTGTTTATAGTATTAGTACAATATAAATTTGTTCTCACTACTTGCATTACAATTCATTCATTAACCCCTTTCCAAAAACCTGAATTCATACAAGGTCTTATCAGTTGCCTGCTAGACTTTGGTAATACAGCAAATAACATAGAAATTTCATACCTAGAAAATGTGTTGTATATTTTCTATTGGTTTTAATCCCAGAATTCTAATTCTTTACCAAACATCTGAAATATGCAGTGTGCAGAGAGAATTTAGCAAACCAAAGGATGACTGTACTGAGTGGTGAGCTGTCACTAGAAGAAAATAACTGTTTATAACCTTTCAATATGAAAAGTCAGTAGCATAGTTACATCCCAGGAACTTCCTTCAGAGTCAAAGGGAGGTTATTGAATGCCTGAATCCACAAATAACTCCTGAAGACAACCCCTTAAAGTTCCACCTCCAACGTGTTTTTCTGATAATTCATAAGTTTTACCTAGATATTTTCCAATTTATTTCCCTCCTTATTCTCCTGTTTCACTTTCTTTCTCTGGAGATTGGAAATTCTTGTTTTCCATTGTAAGTGGAATAAGGCTTTCTTCAGCTATGTTTCTTTTAATGCACTCTTTCAGTTGTCTCTTTTGTTTACATGTTCCTTTTCCTTCTGTTCTGAAAATTTAAAGGGTATTAAATTCAAGAAGGTGTTTATCTTTTCACAGATTACTTGATGCATTTCTTATTTTAAGTATTAATCTTTTTGAAATACTCATTTCTTCTGTAATACCTGCTTGTAATTTTAAAAAAAGATTAAAATATATCTAACACTGTTCCTCAGTGGCTGGTTTATGAATATATTATGCCCGTAGAATGTACTTCAAGATTAGCGATGGCTTCTGTCAGTTTCAACAAGATTTTAAAATAAGAAATAACCATTTCTCTATTCAGCTGCTCTTGCAAAAAAGGGAAAAAAAAATAAGTATTCCACAAGCGTTAAAATTTCCTCCCTGAGGAATTATCAGTCTTTTCTCACATTTTTAAAAATACAATGAAATTAATAGAAAGGTGTTTAACATGATTATGATTAAGTATATAATTACCCGATTAATTATAGATGATATTATCATAGGTGAGGTTAGCTTTATGGAGCAGTGCAGTAGTTTCCACTTACTGAATGTAGCTTAGGCTTTTTACCAAGTGTTGTGGCTGAGAACTCATGGCGGACTTGATAGTCATATGAAAAACAAAAAAAAACCCCAAAACCCTTATGGTCAACACTGGTGGGAAAAACAAGGTGAGGATTTAGTTACAAAGTTTTTTGCGGTCATATCTGATTTTTTATAGTTTTAATAGAAAAGTGCCACTGCTGACACCATAAAAATTTTTCAACATAAACTTCCCAACATCTAACTCTCTCCCCTTGTGTAATGCTCACCTTTGAAATGCTATTTCAGGTCCTAAATTCACAAATGCTAATCTTACTTGAGTTGAACTGCATGGGGTTTCAACAACTAGAAGACAGCAGACAGCAGAATTCTTTGGGGTGGAATATGAACAGCTAAAAGAAACTAAAATCAGATCAGGACAAGACAGATCCTTACACTATGTACTTTCAAATAAGTAAATGGTCTATGAACTTTCATTACTAATGAAAAAAAATCTTGCGTATTCCAAAATATATGTATTTAAATAGCTACATTTAATGCACCAATTCTATCATTTTTCTCACTGAAATCACCCAATGAATTTTCTAATAATTTTTTTAGCCTTACTTGTCCCAAATGTCAGCATAGACATTTAGCGTAAAGCTAGTCATAACTCCTTAAAATTCTGAGAAGTAATTAATGCACAGCAGACACTGAAACATTAGAGGGAGTGATAGAAAAATATTACTGATGTTTAACAAGAAAGTAATAAGTAAACTGGCTTTCAAATTGTTGAGAAAAAACTGTTGTGAAATACACCCTAGTAGATATTTTAAATCTGTTCTCAGTCTATGGAAAAAAAAAAGTTTATAAAGCATTTATGCTGATTGTGAATATGACAATAGGCAAGAATGAAGCAAAGTTATTCTCTCTAAGTATGTAATTATTCATTGTGAGAAACTGCAGATGAAATCAGTAGATGAAATGTAAATTAAAGGATGTGTTAATACTTACCCAATTGAGATAAGTAAGATTAAAATAGTATTCAAATGATATTTCATTTTAATTAGATTCTCCTTGTCAAATATTGTATGTATACCAGTACATTCAGAAATTGACTGTATTCTTTGGAATTAATTTAGCAGTTTAAAATAAATCTTACTTTATTATAAAAAGTCCACTCTCAGGAGTAGCTTTATTAACTTGTTATTTTTCTATAAAATAGGCTTCAATTTTCAGATTGTTTTGTTTTTCAGAAGGTTTTGTTTTTCAAATTCAGAGCATGGAAAACTTTCAGGATGGTATTTTAAAACTGCAGTATTTGCTGTTTCTCTAATCTGCTAGAAAATTTTCTTAGGCCTGACATTTTGCATGGCAGTGATTCATAACAGACTGCACAAAAATCTATTTGTATATTGAATATAAACATCATGAGTCAAGTTAATTGCTTTTTTGACTACCATGGATAATATTATCATGTTTGCTACTAAAGATAAAATTTTGGTTTAGGTAAAGTGTAGGTCTGATTATTTTTTTTCCCTCTAGGTTTCAAATGGTGATGTTTTATATTTTGTCTCTTTCTCCAGGGCTTCTATTAATTTGACTGAATAGTCCTCTGTCAAAAGAATTAGAAATGTTTGGTTGTTGAGTGAGAAGTTACATTACTATTATTATTACCAGGAAATACGATCTTACATTGCGGTTCTAACAAGTCCATAGTCACAAGTAGAAAATAAAAATACTTTCAGCAGTATAGATTAGAAATCTGAGATATAACTCTAGATGTGTGTCTTGTGTTTCATTTCTAAAGTTTGAGTATTCACCTCTTATGTGTGTTGAGAAAGCAGAAACAAGGAATATATATTGTTGATTCTTCAAAGAGGTGCAGAGGTATCAGATTTATGTCTACCACTTTTTCACAGACATTGAGATTATTGAATGCAGTCCTTCCACAGGGTGAGATACTTCCAAGTGAAAAAAAAAAATCTGACCTCAAATGGGATAGAATTAGAAGTAAATGCCATCCTTTTTTCTCCCATAACTTGCTGTTAGTTTTGACAAAACTTACGTTTTATACTATTTCACCTGAGCAGAGTCCAGTAAAAAGTTGTTAAAATTTTTCAAATTTCAGGCATATAAATGAAAGAATGTTTTTAATTTAGAAGTTTAATGACTAATTATGCTCATGCTTCTCACACTGGAGAATTACAGTGGATTGCAGAGAGAATTACAGGCTCTTCAGGGTGGTCAGGCTGGGTAACAACAGAAAGAAATCTCAGATTGATCAGTTCTGGTCTTCATGGAGAATTTTCACCATCTTGAAATTTGCTAAAATGACTACATATCACTGCACAAGCAATCTATGATTGCACTGATGACAATTTCCTGACAAAGTTGACCAAGAAGCTGGCAAGGAAAGGTTGTCACCTCAACCTGGTATTTACAAATGAGGAAGAATGTGTTGTGGATTGAAATCTGGGGGTAGTCTTGGCTGCAGTGACCATGAGAAGGTGGAGGTCATGATACTAAGAGGAGGAAGCAGTACAAAAAGCCATAACCCTGAATTTCAGGAGAGCAGACTTTAATCTTGTATTAGGTTTGTGTGGCAAAGTTTTCAGGGATAGGAAAGTGAAAGGAATGACATATAGAGTATGTCAAACAGAATCAACCTGGGAGTATGGGAGAGAAATATCCCTGCAGACACCAAAGTCACAAAGAAAGAGGGGGAGGAGGTGCTCCATGTGCCAGAGCAGAGATTCCACTTCAGTCTGTGATGAAGACCATAGTGATGCGGCTGTGTCCCTGCAGGGACCCATGCTGGAGCAGTTCATGCAAAACTGTAGACTGTAGGAAGGGAAGGGCTCATGTTGGAGAAAATTGATGTTCCTGCCTATTAGGTGGTTTTGTTTACCCCTCCTTCTAGAAAGGAACCTAATTGTTGAAGAGCATTAGTTTTAAGGTTTTTATCTGTAGTAGCTTCAGAATCATCGTCTAATAATCTCTCATAGAAAAATCAGTAAAACTGTGGCATAAACAAATTTTGAACTAAATTGAGCCTGCAAATTATTAACTGGATGAAAGGGCAGTGGCGTAGGGAGTCATTTTATGACAACACCAAAGTACAATGTTAAATACAAAGTTGCTTTCATTCTCTCTACTAAGCATGTAATACATGAAAGGAATGAAAGGAGTGAATCATGATGTTTCTCAAAATTGGGTTATTCGCTTTGGGAGAAATTTATTTTTATTCCTTAATAATATAATTGCTGTATTTAAGTGCCTTTTCTGATGAAAATTAGGGTACTTAGTGGGGGTTTTTTAACTACAGAATCTGGTTTGAGTTTTTTTTCCTTTTTTTTTCTTCCCCTTCATGAGCCAGATGAAATAGTTCAATTCCTGGACTTCCTGTAAAATGTCTTTTATACCTTCTTATAGTTTTCTAAATTCCATCATGCATTGTGTAAATTATTGTTCCCTTGATAAAGAAAATTTTGAATAGGTTTTTTTTTTTTTGACAATTTATACACATTAACTAAATCTCTACATTCTTGCCAAGTGGATTGTATGATGGGAAAAAGACACCTCTGAAAGTAGGGTGAATATGACTGATTAATTTAACTTTACTTTTAAAATAATTTTATATTTACAAAATGACTCTTAGCTATCCATTGCATTCCTGGTATATATTAACAGAAATAAATACTTAATTTATGTGTGAGAAGAGAAAAGCACAGCTTTTATTCATTAGTATAACATTCACTTTGTATGTATATTTGTCAGGTGAAGAAAAACAGAGTCAAATGGGGAGGGCGGGGGGTTGGGGCTGCGGCAGAAAAGGAGGCAATAAAAAAACCTTCAGAGGCCTCTAAAATAATTACTCTTTGTCAATGAAAATCATCCTCCAGAAATCAAAATCACCTTGGGAAGTTATGGAAGTTTATCCTTAAGCCTTATATCAACAGCTGTCCTCTAGGACACATTACTGTATGTAATAATATGATATAGCTTCAAGATAAGCAAGGTGCAAAGCCAGATATAACATCCTGGTGATAAAGGTCAGGCAAGACCTAAGGACCTGGAGTTAAAAGCAAACCCTATGGGTAGAGGACAATGGCTGGAGATCACAGATGTGTGTTATTGCTGGTCCTCTTTTACACCATTGTGATTCTCCCATCAGTCTGATCCACGCTTACACAGATGGAGTACATCAGAGATGACCTGGAACACTGGTAACCAAATTTCTGGCAGGGGCAGCACTTGTAGAACAGGATTATAGAGAAAGATCTTTACAGCCTGGTTGGGACCATAAGAGCTTGTTGACACACTCAGAGTTCTGATACAACCTCCATCAGCATTGAAAATTGTGTAAAATGTAGGGTAAGATGATTTCAGTGTCCTTTGTTATCCTGGACCTAATATGTTTCTATTGTATTGGAAAACAATTGCCTGTGTTCAAGTGATCATTGCTATTTTGTTGTTGTTGCATTAGAACGTAAGTTAGCTACCAGAGCAGTGAAAGACTCCAGTTTGCTGCTAATTATTATGCCCCTATATCACTGGTTTTGTCCTGGGACAGCCAAGACAATACTGTGAGTTTGACAGCTGTAATGGAAGAATATTGGAGGAAGTCCAGACGAGGGACACAAAGATCATCAGAGGTCTGAAGCACTTCTCATATGAAGACAAGCTGAGAGAGCTGTGGTTGTTCAGCCTGAAGGAGAGAAAGGTACAGGGAGACCTTACAGAAGCATTACCTAAAGGGGGCTTACAGGAGAGCAGGAGAGGGATTTTTTACAAGGACATAGAGAGGACAAACTGAAAGAGCGTAGGTTTAGAATAGAATAGAAGGAAGGAGTTCTTTACTGTGTGGGTGGCTAAATGCTTGAACAGCTTGCCCAGAGAAGTCGTGGAGGCCCCATCCCTGGAAGTGTTCAAGGCCAGGTTGAATGGGGCTCTAAGCAACATGGTCAAGTGAAAGGTGTCCCTGTTCATGTCAGTGAGGTTGAAACTAGATAATTTTTACGGTCCCTTCTAACCCAAATCCTTCTATGAACCTATGATATGACGTAAGGACTGCATGCCTAAATCATTTTGGAGGGGGACCTGAAATTTAAGCCAAGAACCTAAGAAGTGTGGGAAGAAATAATGGACTGTGAGGTGAATTGAGAACAGTATGAATGGAAGGTCTCAGAGGGTTGTGATCACCTACACAGAGTCTAGTTGCAGTGCTGTGATTAGTAATTAGGTGCTTTCCAAAGGTCAATATTCGGTCCAGTCTTGTTCAATTTATTCATCAATGACTTGCATAAAGGGACATAGTTGCCCTTAGCACGTTTGGGGGTGACAAAAAGCTGGCAGAAGTGGCCAATACCCCAGAGTGCTGTGTAGCCCTGCTGAAGGGCATTGACAGGCTGGAGAGATGGAGAGATTAAAGCCTTCTGAAATTCAACAAAGGCAAGTGCAGGATCCTACCACTGGGGAATAATTGCTTCATGCCCCAGCATGAGCTGGGGGCTGACCTGCTGGAAAGCAATTTGGTGGAGAAGGACCTGGGGGTCCTGGTGAACAACAAGCTGTCCATGATCCAGCAGTGTGCCCTGGGGGCCAAGAAGACTTATTGTATGCTGGGTTACATTAGGAAGAGCATTGCCAGCAGGTCAAAGGAGGTGATCCTGCTCCTCTTCTCAGTCACTATTAGGCCACATCTGCAGCACTGTGAACAGTTCTGGACTCTTCAGTACAAGAGAGATACGGAGCTCCTGGAGGAGGTCCTGCAGAGGGCTATTAATATGATGAAGATATTGGACCATCTCTCTTATGAGGGAATTGGGCCTGTTCAGCCTTGAGAAGAGAAGACTGAGAGGAGGTCTTGTCAATGTATGCAAGTATCTGAAGGAAGGGTTCAAGAGGATGGAGCCAGGCTCTTCTTGGGAGTGCTGAGCAATATACAAGAGGTAATGGGCATAAACTGGAACACAGAAAGTTCCACATAAGGAAGAACTTCATTATTGTGAGGATGTCAGAGAACTGGAACAGGCTGCCTAGAAAGGTTGTGGAGTCTCCTTCTCTGGAGACATTCAAAAGCTATCTGGACACAACCCTGAGTAATGTGGTCCAGGGGACACTGCTTGACAAGGTGGGGTTGGACTAGATGACCTACAGAGGGCCCTTTCACCCTTACCTGCCCTGTGATTCTGTGATATTAGGGAGGAATTTAAAAGCATTTTACAGCCTTGAGCAATTGAGTTCAGCCTAAAGAACCTAAATGTGACTTTCACAAGACCAGTGGTTGAGAGTAAACATTTCTTAGATAGATCACATCATTGTTACCCTGACTAGAATAAGACAAAACAAAACGAAAAGCAAAAATTATTCTGAATCTTATATCTTACTTTAATAAGAAAGAAAGAAAGCAATGACAAACATTGCTTGGAAATAAAACTGATTAGTTATTAAGGGCTAATAGTCTTCCTCAGGTTGTTCAGTGTCATATCAAGTCTTTCTTCTAAGATGAAAGAAAATTACAAGCAAAGGTGGAATATGATCAATATTAAGCTGAACTAACTGAAGAGTATAAGGAATCAGGATACTCTTAGTCTCTCAATAGTTTTCATAAGAATGTACTTGAAGTGAAGATGATTTTTAAAAGCATTTTGTTGTGTTCAAAGCAAAACATGAGTAGTTTTTAGATTGATTTTCTGCCTTGTAACATTTTAACTCACTGACTTTCATTAGGAACTTTGCTATTTCCATTGAGACAGATATGCAATAGGCAGAAATAGTCCTTTATTCAAGGAGGGTGATTATTTACATTTTGGATATAGATATATAGTTGATATAGCAGACAGTGAAAACAGAAGCAATAACATGCTATCTACCGGAAGTCAAACTGCTGCTTATGAAATAACAAACTTTATTTTAAAAAAACTGTGGCAAAAATCTGACCCCACAATAGTACATGACAACACTGTTTGGTCCCTTGTATCTCTAGAAAGAGGGAGTAGGGGAGTGAAGGAGAAGGTGCTGTTGTTCACAATCATAAAACTATCTGTATGTCAAAGAAAACCTAAAATACCTACTGAGAATGTGAAAAGTATTAAAATAATGCCTTCCAACTTCTAGCTGCAGAACAGGGAAATACAATAGCTTCCTAATGTTTGATGTTATTCATTTTTACCTACAAGGATCAGAGAAAGCCAATACTGATCTCATGAACTTGCATAGTATTACATAATTAAAATTTTTTTTTTACTAAATAAATAATACCCTCCTTCAAAATCAGCAGTAGAGTATGAATAACTAAATCCATTCATTAAACAAAAATACTAGTTCAACCTTGCCTTTTTCCTAATCTTTCAAAACACCCCATCTCATCTGAAATGCCTGTCTTGTATCCAGATGTCTGTGAGGTTTTCTCTAAAATTGTTATTCATCCATTCCTGACTACTACTTTAGCCTTCTGGTCTTCATTTTTGTCCAAGTTCTTGTCTTTTGTTTCATGTGTATATCTTCATACCAGACAATGATTTGCCCCATGTTCAGCCTTTGCAGTTTGATTTTCTCACATTCTTTTTCTGTGTCCCTCAAGTTTATCATTGTTTCTCTATTGTTTACAAGTACCAGTGAATGACAGAAAGGTAGGAAAAAAATGAAAGAATAAAATTGTTTTTCTTCTCATTTTCACATTTTTTTACTCACATAGTAAGGAAAAATCATGGTTATTTTCATATATAATGTTCATAATTAATTTTTAAAATGTATCAAAATATGACTAAAATCACACCTACAAATACACACATACACATATACATATGCACATACATATGAATATCTACACATACATAAACGCACACATATATTTGAAACTTTTCAAAGTATAAGAACACTACCTATAAGGATAGAGTAGAAAATATAAAGAGATGTGTCTTTATACTGCTTTTTATATGCATGCAAATGGTGTTTTTTTCAAAACAGTTCTTCCCAAGTAGAATTTTGTGTTTTAAAGGCGTGCATCAGTGCACAATGATTAACATATGGTATAAAATGTTGAACAATACTTTATTAATTTTTATGAAATAGTTTAATTTCAGTCTCTTTAAAAGATTGTTTCTTACATTACCTAGTATAAGAACCTTTCTAGGCATCTCAAGGACAGTGGATGGGGATGTTTAAAGATATTTAAATATTTTTATGTAAAATTTCTAGTAGGCCTTCATTTTGTATGTATATATGTGCTGGTTTTGTCTGGGGAATAGTTAATTTTCTTCACAGCAGCTGGTATGGAACTGTGTTTTGGATTTGTGCTGAACACAAGGTTGATAATACGGAGATGGTTTTGTTTTTACCGAGCGGGGCTTGCACAAAGCCAAAGCCTTTTCTGCTTTTTGTACTCCCACAATGGCAAGGAGGCTGTGGGTGCATGGGAGATTGGGAGGAGACACAACCAGGGCAAGTGACCCAAACTGACCAAGGGGACATTCCAGACCATATGACATCATGCTCAGTCTATGAATTTGGGTATAGAAGGAAGAAGGGGGGACATTTGAAGCTGTGGTCTTTGTCTTCCTGAGTCACCACTATGTGTGATGTAGCCCTGCTCTCCTGGAGATGGCTGAACACCTGCCTGCCCATGGGAAGCAGTGAATTCATTCCTTGTTTTGCTTTGCTTGTGTGAGCATCTTTTGCCTTCCCTATTAAACTGCCTTTATGTCAAGCCACGAGTTTTCTACCTTTTACTCTTCCGATTCTCTCCCTGATCCTGCTGGTGGGAGTGAGCGAGTGGTTGTGTGGATCTTGGCTGCTGGCTGGGGTTAAACCACAACAAAATGACAAGCAGCTTCAGGTAAATAATCATATATCACAAGGCTACATATGTATACTTTCCATGGCAGATAAACAAAGAACTTCAGCTTGTAAACATCAAAAGATGTCTACATATCCCCTCAAGCACTATGCCCTGGAGGGAAAAATATGCATTTTTCTTTTCTCCTGATTCCTCTTCTTGTATTTCCACAATTTATGCTTAGTTACCTAAGGATTTGACATAATATTCTTACAGTAAAAAGAAAGAAATGCAGAAGGTTGTCTTATTAGAAATTGGGATGCACATGCTATGGCTTGATGGGAGCTACAGTAGCAGTGTTAGCTATAGTGCCTATGTTTCACATACCGTTTTTTATTTTATAAGGGAAGTTATTAATTCTATTGAATTACCACATATTCATGGAGAAGCATGGCTGAGATAAAGGGAAGTAAATGATGAGATTGTACATAACATACACTCAGTGCCAGTGCAAGGTTTTAATAATCTCATAAATTTCATAATTGTCATAATTGTCATATTTTTTACTTCTTCAGCTCCATTTCAATTTTTTGCACACAGTAAAATAACAATAAATGATTGATTGACTTCCACCTATCTTATTTAATACAGTAATGGAAACCTTGACAGAAATGTTCAAGAAATTCCAAAAATAGAGAGGGTGAGGCAGTAAACGGTAACACATTACCTTGCACGCAGATAGTATGTTGCTGTTATTGATAGCAAAGTCAGTTATGTACCTAGTCAGTATATCTAGAACAGTATATTCAATGTGAATCCTGATTGTCCTGAAGATCAATTTAGACAAATCTATATTCAAGTTGATAGTGATGTGAAGCATAAAATTCAAGTGATTTGCACTTTTAGATTTTAAATGGAGTATATGACAAAACAAATGTAAATACAGAAGGGCTTTTTCTTTTGCTTTATTTAGCAAAGTTGCACTGCTCATTATCCCTTTCTCTGTCTTCAAAAAAAGGTACAAAAAGAAAGAGCATTGAAAAGGGACTGAAACAAAATCAAGTTTCTTACAGTTACTGGTGCAGGAAAGATTGATGCAGTTTGCAAAGTCACCTTCACATGATTTTTATATTTGTCATGGTTGCCTTGTGTAGTCTGCTTCTCAAAAATTGTCGAAGATTATTAAAGATCTTATCTGAGAAAAGGAAAGTGGTCTCTCTTCACTCTTAGATAACTTTAGAGATGGGCTGTCCCTTTTAAAGAGATCTCGCTTGGCATTTGTGCCTCGAGGCGTAATATGTCACCTTCCTACCTCTCTGTATAAATCACTTTATGCTTATAATACACATTCTGAATTCCAAATAGATCACCAGTCTCTTTAAAAATAGTGACAACAGATTTAGTACCTAGTGAAAAATATGTAAAATGGACTAGCACACAAAGAAAAGTGCAGCTTTTGAGTAATCATGGTTCACATTTGATCCTTCGTGCACTGGGTAAATTTTCTCCTGTGCTAAAACTGTGAAAGAAAATGCCTTTGAGTTTGTTTAAATCTACCCAAATGTCAAAAGGGAAAATGTTACATGTGGTAGTAGTCTATTTAGTGGTTTGCTTGGCGAATCTATCCAAGATATGTCTCAAATTAATGATAAATACAGTTTTGCTGAGTTCGAAAGAATAACAACAGATCTCTACAATTATGCTTTTCTTTTCACAAAAGCTTCTACACACATCACCCCAAGAGAAAGGTCACCTGTGTTTGAGATTAATATCCATGCTGGTGCAAAGCGCTTGTCTCTGAATATCTACTGGATACCAGGTAGTACTACAATGAACAGTGCCACTGTGTGCCTGAAGTAGGTGTTTGTGTTGGAACATGCCACAGTGTGAAAATGTGCTCTATGCTGTCAGTGTATTGAAGAGTGGTTGAAGATTATGGAGGTGAAAGGAGTCAAATTCATTGTATGAATCTACTGCCATTTCAGATGGGTCTTTCTTTGACCTTTGTTTTCAATCCTTGTCTTGTCTTGAAGCTTAACAGCTAAAGAAGCCAAAAATTGTACTAGGAAAAAATCTAGAGACTGAGCAGTATCAGTGTCATGGTTTAAACCCAGCTGGAAATCAAGCTCTATGCAGTCTTTCCTAAACTGAGATAAGGAAAAACTTATTGGAAACAACACCGAGATAAGAAAATGAACAGTGACAGAAACAATATTATTAACAAAAGTATACAAAACCAGAGTGATTAAATGTAAAATGCTCACAGAACCCAACTGACCCAATGTGAATACAGCTGGTGCCATGTGGCTCCTGAGATAAAGAAGAAAATGGTGGACAAAACCATCTGCACCCATGTCTTTCCCCCAAGCCTAAGGCAAGGAAAGAAACCAACCATGTCACATGGATTGTTTGCACTCACGCTCCTTCTCCAAGCCCGAGACAACAAAAAACAATGACTGACAAAGCCCACCACTCTGTTCACCACTTACTCCCCTGGAAAAAAGGAACAAAAATGGCAGCAGAGGATCTGCACATTCCCTTTTTTTCCACTTGAAGCCACGGACCACTCTTCACAGAAGCGAGAATCCGTTATTTGTGCCCCTGCAGTGATGATGTGAGTGGTACAGAATAACAACCTGGAGACAGCTACATGGCTCCATGCTCCGCGTCCCACCCATCCTTGGCTGAAACTAGGTCAATCTGCAATCACTAGTCTATTGAGGGGTGTTCTGGGTGTTCTGGGAGACTCAAATCTACCTAACAACCCATGAGTTTAAAAGAGCATGTGATATCACTGATTTGCTTTCAGTTCTGTGCATGGTTGATATGCTTCATGCCACTGGCTATGACTGTAAGTTAAACAAAAGTTGATGAATGACCTCAGATCATTCAACCAGTTTGTATCTAGGTTTCTGAGAGCTAGCTCCTGCTGCAGCAGACTGACTACAAGTTCTCTCTTCCTTATGAGAGCAACTATCCCAGTCTGAAGTTTCTATCACTTAAAGTCCCTGCTTTGTGAGAAGTTTTTTTTCATTTGACACTGAAATTCAGTGAAGACTCTTTTGCATGCAAGGAAATAA
Organism: Orthonyx spaldingii; assembly: GCA_013397795.1. Taxonomy (NCBI): domain Eukaryota; kingdom Metazoa; phylum Chordata; class Aves; order Passeriformes; family Orthonychidae; genus Orthonyx; species Orthonyx spaldingii. Next base: position 57,499 of record VZTJ01006732.1, read on the forward strand.
TATTAGTTGCAGCTATTCCATTTTAAATTTTTATCCTACATAATGGTTCAGTGGTGTCTGCCAGATATCAGCGCGTAATTTAAGGGATTCTGGCAGAATGAAGACTTGGCAGAATGAAGACTGGGCAGTATTTCTCGCAGGAGTGTCACAAATTCTAGACTATCAGTTAGTTAGATTTTGTTGTGGATTTTTAAAATGTCATATAATATTTCTAAGTACAATTTTATTGCCTGATTTTATTTTCTTCATTGAGATTATTGGTTTATTATTTTTGTTTCTTATTTTGAAAGGAGATTATTTGTTTTAAGGCCTATTTTTTTCCTTGAATGCTGCTAAATCAGATCCTGGAAGCAATGTTAGATATAATAGATTAGCAGTATTGTGTGAAAAAACGGAATTTGGTAGTTTGGGTTTGTTTTTTTTTTCCTTTTTTCTTTCTATCTTAATTTTCTTTTTCTAATCTTGTACACAGCCTGAAAAATTTAATTTAAAAAAGAGCACATGAAGATGACACATTCTTCCATGCATCAAATGGTTTCAAAGACCAGTCTTATGAATCTTTAGACATATAGTTTATAAAGGCAAGTCTGCCAAATATCCTACCTATTTCACTATATTCTGAACTTTTCTGATGTAGAAAGGTGGTGTGAATGTGAATTTGAGAACATTAATCAATGGGTCTGCAAAATATATGTACTCTGACTTGTTACAAAGATCCACTCAGCCTGTATGTCTGTCTTGGCTGTGTTAGAAAATCTGGAACTAGATTAATGCTGACATAGTTGTGATAAATCAGCTAGCTCTATTGCTAAAATAAATTGACAGTGGCATAAATAGCTTTTACAAATTCTATGTATCCTCCAGATTTTATCCAATAAATAAAACCTCAGTAAAAATATGTGTGCTTACTTTTTGATTGCTGACTATAAAATTGTTTTGTTTTCTTTTTTTTTTTAATCTGCTTCAGAGAATGTCTTTAAAATAAAAACTGTGGGTTCCTTTACATTTCATTTATTTATTTATTTATTTAGAGTCTTACACCTTGAAAGTAAATGATATAGAATTGTCAATACTGTTCTTTGGGCACTTTAAGCAAATATTGAAAAGATGGACTGTAAGCACAAGTCCTGAAAATGCTCTCATTCCTGGAAAACATTCTTCAAGCAATATTAGAGGGTAGGGTTTTATGTAAAGGAATATAGAAAAAAAATTCTTTTTCTTGGACAATGGCTTTTTTTTTTTTTTT
>VZTJ01006732.1:58780-76344 GCA_013397795.1 Orthonyx spaldingii
TTTCTCTTTATGTCTAACCTCAAACTCAGGAAAGGGAAGGGAAGGGAGCGGAAGAGGAAATGTTTGTGGACACAAAACTTAGCAACATGAATAAAATTTGGGTTTTGAAAGGTTTTCAACTGATAGAATATTTTGCAGTTTTTTATATAATAATGAATCTCATGCGTATCATCACAATATTTTAGGTCTAATGATTCCATATATCTAGCTAAAGCCCAATGCAAGTTCTTAGCTTAATCTTCAAAGCACTCAGTGGAATAAGAGCAGGTCATCTCAGGACCCTCTTTAGCAGACAAAATTGACTGCAATGTGTGCAGCTAGTATTTGTGTGAAAGTCACTCAGTTCCTTACTCAAGGTCTAATAAAGACATCAAAAGCAAACAAAAAAGATTCTGATCTTGTCTGTTCTTACCTAATAAATTCACACCTTTATAATCCTTTCTGTTAAATGACATTGATGTAAATATGTACTATATCCTTATGCTCATGTTTAAACTAGTAATAAAAAAAAATTATGTTCTTCTGTACTCCAGTGGGGTCAAGAGCACATAGCAAAGTATGAGGAAAATATCTGACAATGTATTCTAGCTCTCCTTTATTTTCATTTCACTATATATTACATTTTTATGCATTCATTTTCATTTTTCTTCCTTGCCATTGCATATAAAATTCTTCTGGGTTTAATAGGAATTGTCTTCAAGTTGAAATTTTATATTTTTTATCTCTTTGCAGATAAAAGGAAAGTAGATTTCTGGAATAAGATAACCTATTTTAAAACTAAACATCAAGATTCAATAAATAATCTAAAAGCTCAAAATAAAGAAACAAGCAATTCCTTCTCTCCAGTGTCCTGTAGTTTCATTAAATTACATATTATTTATGTGTATGAGATGAGGATTTTTCCCTGGTGGATTAATTAGTACAAATGGCTGTTTTTGTAAACTATGATTTTTTTATTGTTATGTTAGATCAAGCAATGCCTCATTTAATGCTGTATTTTTTATGAGCAGAAGAATTTCATCAGAAAAATGTACAAAAGCAATATAAATCATACATGGTTTCAAGGGCTTTAGGATTTTTTATACATTTAAAAACTGTTGTATTTTGTATTGAAATTCATTTATCTAAGTCAAGGAATGTCTTGGAAATACTACTTTATTAAAGGACTGGACTCCTGATATTAGTCCAAAGATTTTCAGTCAGGTGTTAGTCAAAGTGTTAATCACCTACTAAATTAAATAAAATATTATTTATATTGCTTTATATTGATAAATTGCATATTTGTATAAAATAAAGAGAAAGCTTTTTGACATACTCTGTGTTATTTGATATACTATTTATATAAAACCTTTTTAGAATAACTTGCTTAGCTTTGGCAGCTCAATTTGCTGAAGCCTTAGGTGGCAAGCTGTGAGCTTTCACCCAGATATGGTGAACTTTTACCTAGTTAAATAAAAGAAGGCCCTCAGGATTGTTCAAGACTGAGGATAAGGAAGGTACAATCACCAGAGGAACCTGCAGCCTAGAGATAAGGAAAGAAATCGTTCACCTATGAAGGGACCCAATGAAGAACAGGAATACAGCAGACCCTAATACAACTATTGACCCAGATTTCATGTGAGGGGTGGGGAACTTAGATTTTAAGGGTGTAACTGCCTGGAGATTTCTTTGTTCAGGGTTCCTCTTGAGATACTGCTAGCTTGAGCTGAAGTGCTACCAATAAAAGCTACTTTTATAGTGGAATACCCCTTTTGGTTTATTTATTCAGCAGAAACCTAGTCCAGCTCTGTTATAGCGGCTGGCATGCATAATTTCTATAACACATATAAAGTAGTAAAATAATCCAGAATACTGCTCATTAAAAGAAGAGTAATATGGTTTTGGTCTAATTTGTCACATTTGGTCTAATTTTTCCACATAAACATTTGTAGGAGCTGTACATGCACATTTACAGATTGCTACAAATAAGTAATTAGTTTTAATGTGCTATCTAATACGAGTTATTTTCCTGTCTGAAATAGAAAGGAGACACCTTGCTTTTTGATAAATGTGTACATGATAAATACGACAAATACCAGTATCTATAGAAAATTTAGTTCAGCATCTGGATGAAAATATAGATTATTATACTCCAAAACGCAATATCCCTTTTCTAAAAGAACACATTTTTCTCTTTTCACTAGTCTCCTTTCAAAGTCAGAATTCAGTCTGGTCACAAAAACCAATAAATGTATATCAGTGAGACACTTCTCCTGAACAATGGCTTTCCTCCATGGCCTTTTTCTTTATTTTTGTAGTAGGATGTTTCCCTCCAGGCTTCTGAAAACAGAAATGCTATTTCATTTTTTATAAGTGACTTCTCCTAGGCTCACTGTTTTTGGCATTACCTTATTCCTTTGATATAATTTTAACCTCTGTAAACTCAGTGGTATGAAATTTCTTTCAAAACAAAAGAGTAAAATAAAGACAGTTCTGAGTTTGGTTCAATAGTTGACTTTTTTGTCTTGTTAGAAGGAATTTTCATCAATGTGGTGAAATAATTTTGAATCCTTAAAACATGAAATGATTCAGAAAGCAATTGTGGGAAATGTATTGGTGGAAATGAGTTTATTTCTGGCATTGACTTTCACCAGTTCTAAATTCAGAAATGGTTCAGGAATTTCTCTGTATCTCTGCTCACAGGCAACGAGTATACAAACAGTTCCACTGATTTCAATGAGACTCCTTAGGCAAATAATGATGGAGTACAATGAATTATGTCAACACTGCAAAATAAAAGAGAGACAGGATTTGTTCTTTAGCTTGGAGGCTAAAAGAAATAATTTGAGTATAGTCACATGACATTGCACTGGTTCTGGGTCTCCTCTGGATTGCATATGATGTCCCTATATTCACACAAACATGTAAATATATACACACAGTTGCATGTATGTATGTGTGCACATACAATTTTCTGGCTTTAAATGTCTGAAGTGTTTGCGATCTGTGTGGGAGTTTGCCAGAATGATATTTTACAGAGTCACATGAAAAGGGGACATTTCCTCAAATCCTTAGTGTTGGATTAGTCTGTCAGCACCCCAGGAAAGCCTAGACCCTTGTGCCTGACCAGTCTGTTGGGGTCCCATCGTGGGGACTCCACTGAACAGAGTGCTGGATCAGAGGTCAATTTGACTGACTTATTCAGGCACACATGCCAACAGAGAGACCTCTTCATGGGTCTCCACACCTTTACTCACCACAGGAAACTGCTAGAACCCTTGAAGGATTTGCACTAACAGTTTACAGAATAACATTCCTTAATAATAACACTGTGACAGGTTAAAGTTTGAGGATTGCCAGTGGTAGTATCTGACTGCAAAAATGTTTTCAAAGCAATACACAGACAAACTCTAATCCCTAAGAAAAGTTACCTCAAGATAATCATTCAGAGTCTGTAGAGTATGGTTCTTATTCAATAGGTGTCCCTATGGAAGAGAAGACAGACTCAGCCCTACAACTCTTCCAACAACTTACCACAGAGTCTTTCCTAACTTAATTCTTAACTTGCTTTTATAGTATTTCCTTGCATTTAGGTGGAGCATGAGTGATTCTAGTCATACATCTTATTCAGTGAGCAGTAGTCATAGTTTGGAGGTGGGTAATGTCACTATTATATCTGAGATAACCTTGGTATGGGGATACACATCAGTCCAAGGAAAGTGATTTTGTCACAATGGCTCATTCAACAGCAGCTCATGTTCCTTTATCTCTCTTGGTTGTCACCTGTTGTGAGGCTTATCAGATAAAAAGTACCACCAGTTTCTTCTTGGAATTCTATATTTAATCCTCCTTAGATTTTATTCTCTATTGGGGAAGTTGGTCATGCTGACAACATTCAATCCAGGTAGCATCAAACACATTTCCCCCCATAATTTCCATATTTTTTATAATTGTGTCTATGACTTTTCAGTTTTCTTTAATTTTGCCCCCAGTCATTTTTCCACACATAGCATGACACAAAAAACATGGCCTGGGATTGAGCAAAAGCTTGTAGAGATGCCTGTGAAAGTATAATGGAATAATTTTGGAAGATTGGGAAGTCAAACCAGACCAATTTTATCTGCACTACCTATTGGAAGCATTCTTTGATACATGCTGTCTTCTGAACCATATTAAGTTATTTTCTGGCTTCTAAAGTTATGGGTCAAACCTGTATCAGACAATGTTTTAACAAACTGTATGGAGAGTTACAGTATGCTTTTAGTCTGATTTATGTAGCAATGTGGATGTGTCATTTATTTGTAATTCATCCAATTTTATGTGTTGTCCTGGTTTCAGCCAAGGACAGAGTTCATTTTTTGCAATAGTGGGAGGGGGCAGGGAGGAGAGGACGTGGCCAGAACTGAGATATTCGATTCCACCTGGCTTCATTGCTGGTGAGGGAGAGGGGGTGTCACAATGAAGTCAGGCTCACGAGCATTTTACATGTAAATCATCCTCTCTTTTGTATACTTTTATTATTAATATTGTTGCTGTTACTCTTCATTTTCTTATCTCATTGTTTCCAGTAAATCATTCTTATCTTAACCCATGATCTGTGCATATCATGCCTCCAAACCTCCTCTCTGACCATCCCTGGATTGGGGTGAGTGTGAGTGGAAGATGAGGGAAGGCGAGCAACCCAGCAGCAGTGTGGTTTGGGGAGTCTCAGTGGGAGAATTAAACTGGGGAGTATCGTTCCTAAACCAGCACATGTGAATTGTGTTCTGCTACTCCCTTCAGACCAGTTTAATATCAAGTGTACAGCTTAAATGATTATTGTAAAGTAGAATCTTTTTATCATTCTCTCATTTACTCTTGATGTTCTTTTGAAAGCAGAAATTATTCTTGCAATTTTTTTTGTGTACTGGTAAAATACATCAATAACTGCCTGAAAAATACATGACACAAAATAGACTATAGTTTTTAAAAGTAATTTTTGGATGATTTTTCCACTAAAGAAACCAGTGTACTTAAAAAGTAAAAGAATGTAATTTTTTTTAAATGTCTACTTGTGTTGCGCTAGTGATTGGAAGAATAACAAATGTTAAGAAAATCGTGCATTTACCTTAAAGGTTAATTTGTTGAGTAACAGTCAAAACTGGTGAAACTTGCAGAGACAAAAAAGGCAAAGAAACACAGAGGCACTCTAAGAGAAATTACTTTTTTGCCCTCTGAGTATTTTTACACTTAGATTTTACACAATTTTTTTTATACCTGTCTATAAAAGTAAACAAGTATTGACCACATGAAAGTTTATTCCATTAGATTTCTACATAGGCAGCAGTTTTCCTCATGAAGACCACTTGTACAGGTTTTGCTTTGAGAGGGAAAACTTGATAGGATCCGGACATCCAGTTCATCTGCAAGAATGTGTACTATCCCAGAACTGCATATAAAACGAGATAGGCACATTCATATATCTAAAACAAGTACTTTCTACATATTTACCTAAAACCTGACATAAAATACATTTTTCAGGATATGATGAAAATTTAAGAAATTCCAGGAGATACTATACTGATGCATTATAGATGCATTTCTATTTTGTTAGTACATTTGTTTAGTTTTTTGGTTTGTTTTTTTTTTTTTTTTTTCTGTTGGTTTGTTTTTTTTTATTTTTTTAATGCAGGAAAAGAACCATATAAACTGGTGAACACAGGTTTTCAGGATATTCAATATTTACAAACTCTGTCAATGCCTAATTACACTTGAATATAAAAGCAAAAATGAAACATAAACCTATTGTGTCCTTCTGAGAAATAAATCTGAATAAGCCTCTTAGAATATATTTGTTGTCGTTTCATCAGCTTTTTATGGAGATGATAATTTTCTGTGTTAAGATATATAACTGATATCAGTGTAGTCATTTGCTATGTGAAGATCAGAATTTGTTTTATTGATTCTATGAGATTTTTATGTACCAGCCTCTTTAAAAGTCTGCGAAATCTAAATCTATAGGCTGATTTTCAGAAGTATCAACTTCAAAAGGAGTTGATCATCCACTTATATTCTAATTATTAGTATTGCAGAAAGAGATTTGGTGTCTCATTCTGATCAGAAATTTACAAGCTTCTGATCCTTAGGATTTATGTAATTGCAGATACTAAAGAGACAAGTACTGAGTAACCTCTGAAGAAAGGAAAGGTGCAAATTGTATATTATGGTTTCCCCTCTCTTCCCTGAAGTTCAGTTCAACTTATTATAGTGCTTACAATTCTCATCAAGACAACTATCCCTTGTTCTATGAACTGTGTACACATTCATAAACAAAATAGAGGTTTTAGCTCAAAAATCTTATTCTGTAAATGTCAGAAATTGCCAATGACCTACAGTGTCCAGGCAGCTGCTCACAATTTGTTTTTGTATTTGTGTGGTTTGGGATTGTTTGTTTGGGTTTCTTTTTAGGGGGGTTTGTGTTTGTTGTTAAAATAGTGGTTACTTCTCTCTGGGCTAAAACAAAAGGTTTATTTGGTTGCTTGATTTTATTTGTTTCCTTGATTGGGGTCTTTTAAAAAAAAGAACAAAATAACATACAAACAAAACCAACCGAACCCCCCAAAAATATTCTGTAGAAAAGGAAAAGAATAATACAGTTTATCTACACTTATAACTAGAAGGGGTTAGCACAGCTAGTTGTGGACACCTTTACACTGGTTAAACCCTAAAAATACCTAGTCATTGGCCTATAAAAAGGCCAGTTTAAAAGTCTGATTTACCAAATGGAGGAGAGACTGTCTGAACTTACCGCATCTACACCATGACATTGTGGACTGGAATATGTGTTATCACAAAGATAAACCCTCAAAACAATTTACCTTTAAACTGAATTCTATGTCTCCAAGTCAAGTTCCTAAGTGCACTACTGAACCTTTCTTGTATTAGTAAATCTGAGAACATGTGAAAAGAGGATTTGCCATACAGAGCCAGTCAGCCAATATAAATATTGGCTGTGAGGAATATTTTGAGGACAGAGAGCCCTGGTGCCAATCTAGAGCTTTTACCTGAAATTGCCTCTTGGAATAAATATTTTCCTCACTTCCTTTGGAAAAAAACCCCAATGAAATCTCACTCTCATAAAATGATATGATGTAACTTTTTTTTTTTTACCTTCTTTTTCAAATTAAAAATTAATACAACGTCTGAAATATCTCCCATAGAATAGAGAGGTTTTTTTCTCTCTCTTAAGGAATTTTCACAGCTGTCAATTTGAATGGAAATAGCATAGCAAACAGACTACAGGTTGGAATGGAGAATGTGGATAAAGAGAAGGATGGAGGAAAAGATTTGAATCTGAATGTGATACTGAGAGGACTCTAAGAATAAAACTATCTGTTAAAGCCAGGAGGATTTGTAAAGATGTGATTCTCCTTGACAAACGCAACTCAAAACATAAGGTACTGAGCAGCCAAACACATCTTTTATATTACGTGTGTAAATTGGGAATTGATTTTCCTTCACTTGTCTTTTCAAAGCTTTTCTAACTATGTTGCCTTTATCAGATGATGTAAATAAATACCTTATTTGCATTTTACTATAACCTTTTAAGTTAAAGGTAGTTTCAAAAAAACTACCTAAGGTATGCCTACCAAAGTTCCACAGATCCAAATAACTAGGCCACTGCAGCATTTGTACACAGAGCCCAACACTCCTACCAATTTCAACAAGGAGGCCATAGGGTAACAAGTTATACATCTACTAAAGCTTCATAAATCAATTTGAGAGCTAATGTTATTGAGGTCAACAGAGAAAGCATCTTCAGTGATCAGCGATAACAAGAAAAAATCACTCACAACCCTGTGAGTTACTGGGGAATATTACTGAAACAAAGCATCCCAAAGGAGAATGTAAGAAATAGAACACTCTCTTTTGACAATGCTGCAAAATTTCAAATGGTTTCTCTTTTAAGGCTATAAAACAGAATATTAGTACAATTGTCACTTCTATTGAAACTGCTAGACAATACAAATGATGGTCATGGAAAAGGAAAAAAAGATACATGTATGAAAATACATAAATCCCAATCTATGACAAATAGCATAAGTATGCAGTCAGTTCCTAGGCATTGAATAGACCAAGCATATAGTGTTATGTAGACTGGCACTGAGCAGCAGAGGTGATGATTGTCACTGTGTACAGTCCTTGCTATAACACATTTTATCAGGTTAAATCCTGAGAAATGAGGAAGGACAATTGACCATGATTTGATGAGGACTTTTTGGACCAGAGGGTAGGGACAGATGGGTGAAGAAAGACTGTAATCAGGGAATCTGCAGCTGAAAAACAAACCAGAGGAAAAAGAGGAAATTTGTATGCAAAGGAGTAGAAGTAATACTTTCAATATATAGAAATGCAGTGGAAAGGAAAAAGATTTATTTTCCAACCTTTTTCTATCTTTATTATTCAGCAGTTCAAACTTTTTAAAAAATGTAATTATGTTGTTCCAGTTAAATGAAATATAAATTTAAACATGAAAAATCACTGGGTTTTTTCACACAATCTCATCTCGCAGGAAAGATGAGAGTGTTATCCCAGGCTTTTGACTCTTTCTGTTTGTTTGTTTGTTTGTTTGTTTGTTCACCTGGGGTCTTGTTGTTTGCTTGTTTGCCTGTTTTGATTCCATAGCTTTTAAATATTTTAATCTCAAAGTTAAGTGCTTTAGCATACAACATGAGTGGTAAGCAATGGGAAGCACAGACCTTACTCTTGAATTTCCAGGATCCATGGATCACCAGAGGGGAATTCTAAAGGAACAGTTTCAGTATGAAATAACTTATATGTTTCTAGCATCTTTCTACAGTCCTTGATAGGCAGGAAACAGAAGGCTTCTGAAGTTCATTTAGTGTGTATTGCTTTCAGCTGGATGAGAAGTGTTTTAATTCATTTCTTTTCTAGAGCTAAGCCAAACTGAACAGTTTATTGGATCTTAAACTGAATATTTATCTTCCTGTGATCCTCAGAAGAATTTGAGAAAGAGCAAAAATTTGCAACAAATTATTTTATACTATCGTTTTTCCCCTAACTATAGCTGTCTTTCCTGAAGACTGGCCTTGAAAACCAAATAGTATCCAAGTCAACCAAGTATATCGTCAGAAGCTGAATGTGTCTGAATTAATATGTGAATTGATGCTCTTATTGACTGTGGTTTTCAAAATTTTTTTTCTTGGAAAACAGACATCCATTACAGTATTTCTTCCATGATACTCCTTGCAGAAAAGTTATTTGTTAGATTTATGAGACTGCTGAAAATTCATGCATGTATTCAAAAGAACAGAAGGCCATGGCTTTAAATTCATGGAGATCTTCATGAGCTAATCCTTAGCTTCTACAAATTCATGTTCATTCTATGTAATCCAATTTTCAGTGCTAAAAAAACTTAAAATTATATGCCTTACACAACCATTTGATAAGAAGGATCAAGGTAAGCTTTTGTCAGAAGCACATGCATCAGTGTTCAGACTGTGCTTTATTTTGACACATATGAGTATGGATTTAGCTGATTCCACTTTCAAACAGATGTTTCATTTGTATCCTGAATCACTTCATATAACTGATTCAGTATTAAAATTACCATAAAACATATAGGTTTTTTTTAATAGTTACCTGTAATATCTTTAACCAGTTTGATTTAAAGCAGTAGTTGCTGAATAATAACATATTTCAGAAAGTGCTGTGAGTAAGAAGGAAGAAGCCAGATTCCTTAAAAAAATCCTAAAGCAGAACTGTTGTGTTTATTACATACATTTTCTCTCTCTTCCTAAAGTGAGGTTTAGAATGGCTTATGCACTTAGAACAAATACTAAAAGAGCTCTATTTTGCTGGATTTTGGTATGGGATTGCTCTAATATTGCTACCAATTTGAATGCTACTCAACAGCCTACAGGAGATCTGCATTTTGATGCAAATAGTGTTATCTCAGTCATTAGAGGTTTTAGGGTATAGGCTGGGGATTAATATTTATAGCTGCCTAGAGAAGTGGAAATTAATCTCACAGTGTATTTTAAGACTTGTTTTCACTCCTTATTGGAAGGCGGAAAAAAAAGAGACATAACAGAGTTCTAAAACACAGCTAAGATGCCTGGAACACTAAGCATCACTGAATTTTGCATGCCTGTAAGACTAACGTTTCTGCTCTAAAGCAGGTAAGTCAAAAACATCTCAGAGTTTTGATATCTTCTTCTTTCATCAAAATTCTTTTTCAGACCTGAGAGACAAGTTTTCAAACCATGACATTCTTCTGAAAAGAAAAATTGCCAATTCTCATCCACCACTGCACGATCATTTCTCCCAGATCACTTCATAGCTCACCAGTGAACCAAGGAAGATGTGTTGCAAGCACTGTCATACCGTGAACCTTACAAGAATTTTACATTAAGTTAATAGTAAGAGAGATAGTATTGATTATGGTCCCTCTGCCATCTCTCTCTGTAGAAAAATATCTCAGACAAAGCACCAAAGAATCAATGTTAACAGAGTTATGCAACCATGCATCAAGACAAGGCAATGATAAGAAAGTTAAGAGAGAGAATCAACATATTCATAAATCTCAGGTTTCTATGAATTTTAAATTCAGTTCCACAACTCCATTTCACCTCTTCTTTTACAATGATTCTTTGAAAGGTAAAATCACTAAGGAATGTGGCCTTTTCTTTTGAACAGTAAAGTGAAAATATTTCTTTAATATCAACTTTAAAAGATGATCAAAAGAAATACAGATGTGAAGAAATTAAATTCTTTTTGTTAAGTAAGTCAGGTACCTACATTTAAAACTTAAAGCAGTGAAGAAAGTTCTCAATAAAGGAGAGACTCAAATCAGAAAGAAAAATCCTTCCAAAGACTACCAGACACACTGGGAAAAGCACAAACGTGGTTTCAACAATTTTTCCTGGTTAATAAAAGGTTAGAATCATCTCCACATATTTTAAACACCCCAAAAATTAGATAATCTTAAGGGCAACCCTAACCCTAACCTAATCATTTTCCCCCCATTATTTAAGAAGAGAAAACCAACTGTGCAAGGCAATGTGTCACTCGGAACACCTATGAAACACAATGCTCATGAAAAAATTTGCAAACAGCTAAATATTCAAATAAAAACACTACTTGTTTGCTTTTATGAAGTGTGAATTATTGCTCTGTTGGGGATGTGGAGTGATTGAACAGCCAGGTGGGAATTTGTTCCTTAGCCAAGCCAACCAACCACATCTTGCTTATATTTTGAGCCAGTTGTAGTCTGAAAAGGTGTGTTAGCTTTATGGACTGCATCTGATAAGCCTGGGGATGAACACTAAAATGTTTATCTATTTCTGTCTGTGTAAGTTTGCCCTTAAAATTGAAGTGCAAAACACTCTTTTCCATGGCAACTGCAGCAACAAAGTTTAACTCATGTTTTATATTCCCATATAATATACAGCCTATGACAACTTGACCTCAGAATTATCACTTTCAGCCTCTTCCCCTGTACTTTCCAGCCCTTTCACAGAAATGCTGACTTGCTGACTTTCTTTTTCCTGGTGATGGAGATTACTTGTGTTTCAGTGAATTCAGAAATCTGCTTGCTGTGACTGATAGCCTGACTGTGTGTGCTCATAGGCCAGCTTAATAAAGTATTTAATTTTTCTTAACGCCTTTTTTTTTCTTGGAATCCAAAAGAACATTTTTTCATTTTGAGGCCTTCATCCTCTGCAATATTTGAATGAATGAAATTGATCAGTTGCAAAGTTTTTTGAGGGGGAAAAGAAGAAAGAGTGTGATAGGGCAAAGATAGTTTGAGTCTTGTGTTCTTAAAAACCCAGGAAAATCTAAGAAAAACATGCCAGAGGCTAGTCAGTAGAGAAAATGGCAGCTAGAGACTACTCCATTCACATTGCAAATACCTTTCTCAGCCATGTCTTTTTCTCAGTTCTTGATCTATGGTTCATATTTCTTCACTAAAGAGCAGTCTCTCAACTACCTTTTGTGTAAAGCCTCATATTTAGAACATTTAGAAAGATAGTGGGATATCCAGGCTCCTTTTTTCGCATAGACTAACCTGTATAAAAACCATGCCTTTTCACCAATTTCCGTAATCAGTAAATCGGATACATTATGTCACCTCCTTGTATGTTCTTTTTTTTGTTGTTGTTTGTCTGTTTGAGGGATTGGTTTTGTATGGGTTTTTTGGGAATCTTTTTTTCTTACTTATTACTTCTTGTCTAAAAATATTAAGTAACTAAATATCCACAACTTTACATTCAGCCTGAGTAGTAGCTTCCTGACAAAAAATATTCCTAGGAAGTTAAAGACTTTTTTTTTTTCAATCTGGAAAGGGCATTGAACCCAGCAATCTTTGACAAAGGTAAAGTCTCAGTCAGAGAGGTGTTCTTAGAGCATGACTAATACACAGTGACAGGATCTGACTCTTTACAAACTATCAGTTACTTTTAAGTGCCATAACTGTCAGCCTATAAGTTATTCATGTCTTTTGGACTCCTCTTCATTCCTCTTATTGAAGCTATGTCACTATGCAGGAAAGAATTCAAGATTTATGAGGTTAGAAAGAGTGCTGAGAAGTGAGCATAGCTAAATATCTTTACAGCTGGAACATCTACTTCACAGAAGGGAACTCGATTTTCTAGGGTTTTATTCAGCCTTCTTTGACAGAGAAACATAGTTTATTTGATCATAAACTTTTTTTTAACTGTATTTCATATCAACCAGTGTGGACAGATATGTGAAGGTTCTAAGTTTATTTTTTCAGGCTTCACAAAGATCCACAGGCTTAAAAACTAGGCCTGCAACTGGGAAAAAAGCTTGTGCAAGTTCAGTTTACTAAGTGTTAGAGAATGGATTTAAGAGAGAGAACTTTTAAACCAGCAGTGGCTGAACTTCTGAGGATACACATTTCTTTGTTTTCACATGTCCTGGCCTATAACCTCCTAAGTTCAAGTGCTATGCTTTCTACCTTGATTCCTACTACTTCCATCTCTGCAAAATAAAACCTCAGTTACATGTCTCATATTTCTTACAAGTTTTCCTTTCTACTTCCCATAATCTCTACTTTCCAAACCACTCTAACACAGAGTTTTTCAATCATCTGTACTAGCATCCTTGTCGATTTGGTGAAACTTCATTTCTTTCGTGACCTTCTTTTACATTGTTAGACACATGGCACCTTGCACACCCAGTCTCAGAAATCATTACTCTTTTGCTCCTGACAACATGTAAACCATCATAGTTAAACCTCAGGTTTAAATAGATAAGCTCTCAGTTGCAGGCCATTGCCCCAACCCATCTATCCCCTGAGAAAGAAACGAGAATGAAACAGAGCATATACCAATTTCTAAGACATTCTTTAAATCTTCCTGTGTTGAGACTTTTTCACACAGACAAGTGTGACTAGCCCTTTGCTGATATAATTTGCCCACTGTGGGAAAGCTTCAAATAAATACACTAGTGATGTTTACTTTCTCCATGGAGGAGATAAATCTTTGTGGTAGCTAAAGTGCTTAAGTATTACTTGGGTTTTCAATGATGCCAAAAGGGATTATTTCATCTGTATTTCTGTCTGTGAGTTCCCTTCTGGACGGCTTTTTGGTTAAATTTCTAGTTTAACAGAAATAAGTGGGTGGTTAGTGCTAGGACAGAGGTCTAATTACTTTCAAGCTGTCACAAAACATTCTTCACTAAGCTGTCCTATTTCTTTGTGGAAAAAAGATTCCACAATTTATTGTATTGAATGGAAATTTACTGAAGATTTGATGTATTAAAATTAAATTGAGTAATCAATGAAAAGACACAAATCTGTATAAACAAGACTTCACTACAGCCAGTACTTTGTAATTACCACAACACAGAGGACTTCATCCTGACCTAGTAAGGAAGTGAATTAATTTGTGCTTTTCCTTAATGTAGTATTTTAGATTTTTCTTCGTTCACAGTTTGTCTCTTTCTATTTGAAAATAAATTATTTACTTTTGTTGCTCGATATATTTTAGCAACATAGGTTTTAATGGTCCAAAACATGATTTGAAGGTATTATGAGGAAGAAAATTTCTCATTAAAATAGCAGGTTGATATTTAAGTTTGGACCCTATGTTTAGAATTTCCTAATATCTATTTTGTTGCACACTGAACATGATTTTAGTTGGTATCTATATATTGAGATATTTAGCATTTGCACTGCACAGTTTGGATAACTTAAACACATTAACTGAGTTTCTCCATTCCTAACAGGGGCTTGCTAACGTCTAAACTGCAGCATCTCACCTTTAGTATATCTAACTTTTTCTATATCTAGTTCAAACTGTCTTAAATGAGTAATTCACAGATAAAAATACCAAAACCAATGAAAGCAAGCTGAATTTGGAACTTTTTTTTTACCTAGAAAGGAAAATTTATGGTTTGAACAAATTTCTCCGTGAGGTCCGTGTCCTTCTTATGCTGGGGGTCCCAGAGCACTCCAGGTGGGGTTTAGAGAGAGCAGAGGGAGAGAGTCACCTCACTCAGCCTGCTGGCCATGCTGCTTTTAATGCAGCCCAGGATACATCTGGATATCTAGGCTGTGAGTACACATTATACATTTCTAAAACAGTATTTTTTAATAGTATTATCTGGGTGTATATTTCTTAACAAGCATTATCTGTGTGTATAGTTTCAACTAACTCTAATTACATTTAGGCTTTTTACAAACAAACAAAATGTAAAAAAAACCACACTCCATGGAAATTAGTGTCAAAGAAATTTTTTTTTCATTTTGATTCTTTAATATACAATTTAGAATAAGTTCTCTTATTGCTAGAAAATCACTTTTTCATAATATTAAGACAGCAGATATAACAATACCAAAAAAAATATATTTTTGCCTAAATGTTCTTTGTGTATCTTAATCACTTTGATTGAATTTTCTAGCCTCTCTGTAGTTTGCACTCTACCTCCAAACAACTTGCAAATCTGCTTTGAGATGCCTTCCTCTAGGTCTCAGGCTATGCTCCATAAAGCCAGTCCTGAGTTTTTAAAATCAGCTGCAAAGTCCTAGCAAACTTTACAGGAAAATTTGCCCTGTTAGTAGCTACTATCAAAAGTTGAAAAAACAATCTGCAATAGAGAAATTAGGTCCAAAGGCAGAAGGTGGTGTTAGGGTAAGCAGCAGCATACTGGAGCCGGTAAGGGAAACTTAAGAGGATTAGTGTAAATAGCATGTTTGTGCCTGGAGGCAGAAGATATTTTTTTAAAGGTCACCCACAACTAAACATTGCCAGTGGACTTGCAATTGTCAATATATTTTTTGTTACCTGCATGCTGCTTGGAACTCTATCTATATGAATCTTCACTACAAAAAAAGAAAAAAAAAAAAAAAAAAAAAGAGGAAGCNTTTTTTAAATTAATTTTCACACAAAAAAAAAAAAAAAAAAAAAAAAAAAAAGAGGTAGCCTATTCACACTTTAAGCATTGATTTAAACATTTAGGAGAATCACAATAAATTACAATATTATATAACATTTTAATATAGTAGTATAAATGAAGCTGATATCAGTCTTCTCTTTTACATAGCTGAAAACATAGCTGCAACATAATACTGTAGGTCCTAGAATATTATTTGTCATGTCTTTTTAGAGGTTCTTTAACTTTCCTAAGAAATAAAAACATAGCATCTTTGAAAGTTTCACAGTAATACATGATCAATCCATTATTTCCTGTGAATCTGATAGCATCAGGTTTGGGGACTAGGTATATAATTGTTTTATTGGTTCAGCCTAAGCGTCTTACTTAAAACAGTTCACAAAATCAAACTGAAAACTGAATCCAGTCTAAATTTTGCTACTCTGATATATTATGTGTTCCAATAGAATAATGGGGTTATACCCCATATTCCTAGAACTAATTCTTGAATTATTTATCCTAATGATATTATTTAGTGGGAAACAAATTATAAGTTCCAAAGGAAACTTACCTACTTATTTTTTTTGTGAACTACCTGTGACTCAATGCTATCGAAGGTTTGTAGCCATAAGAACCACAGGCTGCAACCCATCAGATTGGAGGATTAACTTTTCTTACTATTGTTTTGGCATTCATGCCATAGAATTAATGAAGTTCACGCAGGAACATTTTTGATTTTATTAAAGAGTCTTGCACCATGTTGATAAGTTTAATGGATAGCCCTGACCTTTAAATTATAATGTGCATTCAATG
This sequence comes from Orthonyx spaldingii, assembly GCA_013397795.1. NCBI lineage: Eukaryota > Metazoa > Chordata > Aves > Passeriformes > Orthonychidae > Orthonyx > Orthonyx spaldingii. The sequence continues at coordinate 74,972 of VZTJ01006732.1, forward strand.
AATCAGCAGAATAATAGGTCATCTAGCAAACATGAGTTCTACCTCTGGTATATAAAGAACAAACATCTAACAAAATCTCATCAGATCATTGGTAAAATACTCCACACTGTACAAATAAAACATTTGTTTATCCTATTAAAATGTCAAGTTTTATTAACTTGAGGAGGTCACCAGCTAGAGTTTCAACACATATGCATGCTAATTTACTGTGATATAAAGGTAAACAAGAGAATGTAACCAATACATCTTCACAAAAATTTGTAGTTACAAGCATTGCTGTTCTCAGAGGAATTAATAGCTGAATGTAGTTAAACATTAAGTTCCTCTAGAAGTCCAATGCCTGTGCAATATATGAAACCTGGCTTAATGCAATCTGTACTGTGGGCTCATAGAGGCAGCATGCTGACCTAAAGGGGAAAAAAGCTTATATTAAATGTACAAATAAAAAGAGACATAAATGATTTAAAACTATTGAACATATTATTTGTTTCTCCCTTTTCTAAATAGCTTTTTTTCTCATTAAGCACTGTCCCCTAGTTTTCATTTCTAATTTCAATGCAACATGAAGGAAATCTTGTATCAATACACAGCATTGACAAATAGGTGAAAGTGGCTTTGTAAAGAAACTTATTTATATGCAAAGTGAAGATTTGTTACTACAAAATAGCAATAAAGAATCAGTAAAAGTATGTAAAAACAACTATAAAAGCCAATAATTGCCATTAGTCCCATTTCACAGAGAAGAGAAGAGAAAAGCTGATGAACTTTCAGCAAACGCTCCCTGTAGCAGCACAGTATTTACTTTTAGAGCCTAGGATTAAGGAAAGTTCTTAAGTAGGTAACCTTGGAAATGGCAAAAAGGAAAACAGTAGACTAAATAAGGTCCCATACCACCATTTCCACAGGGGCAAGGATAGTCTGACATGCTCTTCATGCTGAAAAATTTTATTCTACAACTGTGCACAGTGGTTGCAACAGTTGTATTAAAAGATACAGTATTAAAACGTGCTGTACTGAGCCTTATTACTTGCTGGAAGTTACTTTCCCCAATATACCTCAAAATAGAAGACCAGAATTTCTTCTGAAGGGCTAAATGTTACAAAAGGATATTTAGTGCTGACAACTAGATATATACCATTTTTGTCTCACTGATATACTACACATAGCTAGTGTCCCAAAGGTTTTATCTGCCAAACGAGGATTCTGTCATGATTTATAGTCTCTGTGAAGACTATCTATGAAAAGTAAAGGTGGACAAATATTTTTCATCTTGAGAATATTAGTCCTTTTTTTATTTTTACAAACAGGAGATATTACTTTATTTGTCCCTAATACTATTTAAGAAATACTATACTGCCAAAAAAAAAAAAAAA
>VZTJ01006732.1:76404-108143 GCA_013397795.1 Orthonyx spaldingii
AAAACAAATAATGATTCCCTAGGTTTTTGCAGTGAATGTGTAACACTGACTTTGAAAATTGAGTATGGTCTTTAAATTAGAGATATATTCAAACTTTATCTTCACCAAATATTTCCAAATGTTCATACATTTTGAATCTTAAGAATAAAAACCCACAAATTTATTTATGCTCATGTCATCAGTGTACACTTTTGATGCACTTCCTGCATTTCTAAGGTTAAGTAAAATAAAACTTTATTATTAAAATATAGTTATTGCTATACTTTGACTATTTAGAGCCATTTTCCTAACTCTAATGATCTTTTAATTTGAAATATTTTATAAAACTACCTAGAAATAATTTTTCATTGTATTTTTGAATATGGACTGACTTTTTAGTTGTCAACATTTATAAATTTATTTTTAATTAATAAATAAAATAAGGATTACTTCTTAATGTTCCTATGTTTATTGAGTATAATTCTCAATTAGGATTACTTCTATATTATTTTCATACAAAGACTCCTGTTCTGGTTTCAGCTGGGATAGAATTAATTTTCTTCTTAGTAGTTGATACAGTGCTTTGGATTGAGTATTAGAATGATGATAACATTCTGATACTTTGATTGTTGCTAAGTCATGCTTATCCCAAGTCATGTCTTTTCCAGTTTCCTATGCTCTGCCAGTGAGCAGGTACACAAGAAGCTGGGAGGGAACTTAGCCAGGACAGCTGACATAAACTGGCCAAAGGGATATTCCGTAGCAAGGAATGTCATGACCAGTATATAAACTGGGCAAGGGCAATTGGTTGGATGGGGCTAACTATTGCTTCCAAGTGGGCTGGGCATCGGTCATTGGGTAGTGAGCAATTGCATCAGTTGTGTTTCTTGGTTTTTCCTCCATTGCTATTATTATTACTACTATTATTTTTAATTATAATGATCATAATAATAATATTCTTATTATCACCATGGTAATATTTTAATGTGTTACTATTATTAAACTATTCTTATGTGAACCCACAGCTTTTACTGATTCCCCTTCCCATCGCACAGGAGAAGGGGGGTGGGGAATGAGTGAGTGGCTGCGTGGCACTTAGTTGCTGGCTGGAGTTATAAACACAACAAAAACTCTACTTTGACAAGTGTGTAAGTCCATATATTCAGAAAACAAACAACCAAAAACCCCACGGTTCTATTTTATTGCACTTCCTCACTAGATCCTTACTACTGTTGGCTGACAGAATCTGTAGGGTCTGTTTAAGGGCACAGTTCATACCCCGGCTTCAAAGGAAGGGTATAACAAAAGGGTAGCGGAAGGAATCCTGGAACCTGCCTTTACAGAAGCATCATCAACTAACAGTGCATGAAACTGCATCACTATTCAAAGTGGAAAAGTGTATGGTTGTCATGCTCTAGTGAAATTCTATTTAAAAAAGAGGAAAAACTATAGAAAAAGAGCTTGTTACCACCTGGAGAAAACAGGTTTGATAGGTCAAAGGATCTTCTCAGGAAAAGACAAACTTGAGATGGGTTTTGTGTCTTACAAAAAAAGTCAAAAGTGGAATGAATACAGAAAAAGCACCAGAGATGCTTAGAGCAATCCCTTCTCTGCAATAAAAATGAAAGCCCTTAAGTGTTTAAAATAAGTACATCTGAAAAATCAGAAAGAACACTAACAAAAAAATATTGGGAAGAGAGTGATATGTGTATATTCCTTCTTTAACACATATGCATATTACTTTAGACCATTATAAAGGATGATTTTTCCATGAAGTTTTGTCTTATTTTTCAACTGTGTTGTGCTCCTTAACTAGATTTGTGAACTAGGAGATGTGTGAAAGGGATAGCAGGGTGCTTGTGAGAGGACATAAGTTATTTGGAAGCATTGAACATGTGTCTGGTAGGGCAGGCAAATGGGTTTGATTATGGGCTAGATACCCAATTTGGAAAGTTTTGAAAAAGTGCACTTGATAAGGCTTTGAGGAAAAGATAATGACTAAGTGAAGTCAGAATTGGGATTTACTCAGATCAAGGGAACCTTGAAAACAATGAGCCAGATTTTGAGACCCTGAAGGGAGCATTTAATTAATAATTGAGATAAATTAAAAAATGTGAATGTCATTTATAGCTTATTTTTCAAGGGAGTTAATTAATAACACTCATACAGCTATTGCAAAAATACTGTGGGATTATTTTAGTGATTACTTTTCTATTGTTTTAGTGCTCTTATTCATTATTTTTCTCTAAAATTAATATTTAAAATTTTATTTTAATTTTGTTTCAAATTGTTTTGGTGTGCTAAGTGCCTAAAAAGAAATAAATAAATGAGACTCTTTTATGGTCTTATTGATTTGACTTTTTAAAGATTTTCTGCAGCATATTCTGTGACCTAACAGCAGAAAATCATATTGTAATGACAATACTTAGCATTGTGCAATCACTGCTTATGAATATTAATAGCTGAGATCACAGCTTGACTGTTCCGTTTAGCTGTAAACCCTCATTGCTAGTCATTATGAGCTGAAGGGTTGCAAGAGGGAGAAGACAGAGTAGAGCTAAATTTGTGCTGCTTTTCACCAATATCAGTGGTTAGAAATTTTCCATCTGTAAGTATGTTATGCTTCCTACAGTGGTAGATACATTACAATGCAGAAATGGGCAAATTACTGCTTGCAAAGTAATGCTACATTTTGAAGCTGTCTGGGAACAATAACACTTGCTTGAGTTTTACTTGAAAGGGGGAAAAAAATTGCTATTCCTTATATAAGCAGTAGGGTGTTTTTGTACTGAAGAGAATGGAGACACAAAAATCAATGAACTAAAATAGTGGTGCTTTCAAGAATAACATTTCAGATGCTCCTTACTTACAACCTAGGGTACAGAAGAAAGCAAACTTTAAAATATGAAAGAACCCAACAGCTAACAACCATTTACTTAGTTTTTTTATTTCATGAATTTGAGTGAAGGGAATGTATATATCCTGTAACTGCCCTGCTAGTCTTATTAAACTGAATGTAATATATAATTCAGGTATATAACAATTCAGGTGTGTTTTTTTGTCAGTACAAATGAACAATGTGCTTTTTACAAATTACATTCAAGGTATTTTAGTGAGGACAACTTCTGCTCTAGTCCATACTGAGGCACAGAAAGCACTAACACAACTAACCCCTTCATGTGCTTTGGATAAGGCAGCTGTGACTGGCAGTTTTGTTCAGGAAATACAGGCACGGAATCTGATTAAAAAATAATTTATTCAGTATCTGATTTTTATGTGATCAAGTATATGAATCTGCATATTTTATTCAAATAGTGACAATTGTGTCTGGATAGACTGAGTTCTCTGTTTAGATTTTTTTTGACAGCAATGCAAGTATGAAGATTAATGTATATATCTATATAGTCACCAGATGTCCCTTTGTCCTTCATCACTATCTATTTGTGCTGAACTATGCAAAATACTACTGGGCACCTCTCCATGATGTTTTTCACTATGATTGCTCTTTGGTGATCATTTATGCAAAATTCATTTGATACTGTAGCCAGATCTGATTACAATTTTGCAAGCAGAAAAAAAAATAAATTACTGAACCTATTTACTGTTAGCTGCTTACAGGTCCTGAATAGTGTCAGCAAGAGCATCTCTATGATTACATATTTTCTACAGATGTTTATGCAAATGATGTCTCCATGCAGCTTACCATGCCTCCATTTTCCTTGTGATTCTTTAGGACAAATCTTCTGAGACTTCATATCAGTTGTTTAGCATCCTCTGGAAGCAGTGAAGAAATAAAGAATACATCTGGGAAATATGTTCCCCTGGAAACAGGTGCACAAGTAGTAATGTATGCCGTTTTTTGCATTCGTTGGCTCCCCAGAAAGAGATCATCATATTGGCTGACAAATCCATCTGTAAGTTGTCATATGAACAATATCTTTTATTTTTTGAAAAACTGTCCTGTAAGGTCTTAATTCTGCCTCGTCTATTTTTTTTTTTTTTTTAATATTTAGTAAGACAGAAAAAAGGTAAGAAATATTTTCTGTGCAGCTGTCATCAAGTTCTTCAAAATCTAGACCCTTGCTTTAGGAAATGATGGGGAACGTTCATGTAAACTGAAATGGTTATACATAAGATTAATAGCTTTACCCATAAATAAAATATCATGTATTTTCAACAAGGCTGTTAAAGCTATCAGTGCATTTTCTCTCTGAAATAAATGTGCTTTGACATAACTTACTGATCAATTAATCTGAATTTTCCTTAATGATGGAAAAATGTCAATGCAGCAACTATTTGGGAAGTGCTTTCGGTGTCCTAATCAAAAGTTCCCTATTGGAAGTCTATTCCCTCCTTTCCCTACGTAGCTCTGTGGTTCTTCTCTGAGGATGTAATGATGGAGACTTGAAGCCTGTAAATGTAAGTGTGCTTTCAGGTAATAATGACATAGTAAATTGATTATTATTGCTCAAAATAATCAGTAAACTGATTGTACTTTTAGGAAGGAAAATATGGTTGAAAATTTTTGAAGATATGTGAAATCATAAGTGAAGCAGACTGGTTAGTTCAGTGATGACCACTGAAATTCTTCAGTATTGTTTATTCTCCTTCTATTTTCCGACAATGAAGAAATATGGATGCTGGCATGAGGGCAACTATCTAGAACCTAGAGCTGTATGAAAAAAATTACCCTGACCATTTGTGTCTTAAGCACATGCTTAGGACTGACTGCCTACTTGCAGTTAGGGAAATTTAACAGTATATACATCTCTCATCAGATACAGTCTGTCACACTGAATGACATAGTCTGCTGGAGATAAAGATCGTAGCTACAATCTGCTCCCAGGTGGAAGCTTAACAGTTTGTATGACTTGATGCTTGCCAGTAAGTTTATAAAAACTTGCCTGCATGTTGGTAGAGTTGATGAACTAGTACTCTTGATTTACTGTCCATCTTGTGGTACAGTCTGCTGCCTGGCCTCCCAAAACACTGTGCAGTCATGATCATCTATCTGAAATATCCATTTGTCCAGAAACTTCTTTCATGGGCTCATAGTCCTTTATGGATTTTATCTAGTCTCTGTTTCAGGCCTTTTAGTGAATTCAAGACCTGTATTCCTAATGTAGTCACACTGCCTAGACAAGTCCAGTTTAAAATGCTGATTCAGTGGTGACGAGAAAGTCATATAAACAAGTTTTTGCATGTGTTGGATATTTCAAGTATTATCACAAAACTTACATACTTTCTCACACTTCCATGCAGAAGAGTGGGTGGGGAGTTTATAGTTTTTACTGGATTATAAAACCTTAGTCTAACTTTTCCATTAGAGAGACTGCTCACTATTCCTATGGGATAACTTCAGTAATGCATTGTTTTTTATAAGAAGAAATAGATTAGTACTTTCAACTTTCTTTTAAAGTTGCTTCCCTAGAGCTAGCAATTGCTCCTGCAGTATTTCAAATGAATCTTTTATAAAAGTTTTATAACCCAGTCTATTTCTCAGCTTTGACTCTACAAAGGTTTATGTATTGAAATGCTTTCCAAAGTGCCTTCACAGGTCATTTGGATCCAGCTTCTCATTTTACTTAAACCATTCTCTGAAAAGATAGTGGGAGCTGTTTCAATACTTTTCTGAATTCCAAACCTGAACTTTATCCATTGTATGATTTTCGGTCATACAGAGTATGTTCATAACTTCTCCATTTCCCAATAAATCCCAGTCTACCAGATATGAGATAAATAGACATTAGTAGATCTTCCTTGCTCAAGACGTTGAAATGAGATTTTCAGATTTTGTGTAGGCTATGTATTTACATCAGTCTTGTATTTTATTCCAAGCATATAAAAGGCTTGAAAGATTCAGACATCAGTTACATAATGATTTTATTTTGTCTTTGTTACCCAAGTCTGTCCTTTTATGGATTATTTTTCCTTTCAGATATGTAAAAGATTGTAATTAAGCTTTTTATATTTTCCTTTTGTGTGATGCTCACATCTGTCCCTTTAGTAAACAGATTTTATATCCTGATGGGATCCAAGCATGTCATCTCTGTCTGTAAATTTAAGATTTGTTCTTTTTTTCACGCTATATGCAACATTTCATTTTTATTGAGAGTAGCATGAAAATAAAGCCACTCAGAAAGCCATTGCTCTTTTCAGAAGTCTGGTTTTCACCTCCTGCTTCTCATGTAGGTTGAGTTGTTTTAATTTAATAGGTATGTATTTATATATGTGCTCCAAGAGGGCAGGATGACCCACCTTCTGACACTGCAAACCTTTATTCTTTCCTCTTTAGTTTATGCTCCCTTGATAGACTGCCTTCCTGCTCTCCCATTTGCAGTATTTCAGTGCTCATTACCCCTTCAGGTCTCATATAATTTTCTTTTTCTCTGTACAGATAACCATTTTTCTTAAACACAATTACCTTTGTGTAATCTTTATTATTCTCCAACCTTTCCATACAGCTTAACGTGTAGACAATATTTGAAGGTAGCTCAGATTTCACTGACAAGAGACAGCTATTTAATTTCCTTCCTACACTTCAAAAGAGTGCTGTGAATTTAGAAAATATTGGGTGCATACATATAAACTCACTGCTTGTAATTTCCTCTAATGCCTATCAGAAGGTGATCTGCTTAAGAGTAATCTTTATTTGTGTTTGATATCTTTCTTTTCCCAGACAGCATTTCTGTTTTCTAGTCTGGTGCTGGTTTCACACAATTCTTTCATCTTAAGCTTAAATAGCTGATAGAATATTTTCAATTCAAATCACGAACTGAAAGATTTAGATCTTTCCAGGCACAATTTTAACATAAAAGTGAGAGCTGAAATAGAGTAACACTATGGAAAACAGTGCATTTAGGCCGTAAATTTTTTTTTTCTTTTTCCTCTGAGTACAAGAAGATAAGGGATTCTTCTGTTATCTATTATCTGATACGTGTATCAGTATGTCACAAGAGATAGACAAAGCCACCAGTACATACCCTTTGTGCATGGGGCCTTCCCTCTAAGGCATGTCTTCCACCCTCTAAGAGGACAACCAAGCTCACTCAAAAATGGTTCATTGTTAGCAGTATATGTCTAGCAGTGTAAGTTTTTCACAGAAGGAATTTAAGGATAAGTAGGGATCTAAGACTTCTCTGAAAATTTCAGCTCTATGAAATATAAAGAAGCAAGTATTTTTTATTTCCCAAGGCTAAAGGCTTTTGGATAATGAGACAAGAGAAGGAAAAGTAGAAATAGAACAGAAACATATACATGGGTGATAAACTGTGTATAACATACATAGTCTTTCCAAAAGACAAATGAAGTTTCAAAATGTTGGAATTAGTAACAAAATAATTGTTCAACTTTCTGACTCTGTATATATAATTAATAAGTGTAAACCAAACAGCTCATCAACTGGAAAGCAGAAGACAAGAGAGCTTGGGAGAAAAGATAGAAGTATTCTTTTAATCAATATAGTTTGAAATACAGTTTATCACAAAGTAATGATAAACTGTAGAGATAACTCACACTGTGACCTGAAGAGCAGAGAAAATAATCAAATTATCTAGATGCAGAAATTGCACAAATATCACAAAATCTACAGATTGTTGGTATACAAGGTGTCTTGCAGGCAATCTTCATAAAAGTGTAAACTTTTTCACATATACAAATATGTGTGATAGGATTAAGGCAGAGGGAGATACTAGGTAGGAAATGATAAATCAGTACAAATAGTCTGGATATGGAAAACGAAAAACTGCAAGAAGTTAAAACACATAATTACAAAGAAGTGCAATCAACTACCCATACCAAAAAAGAAAAAAAAGTTAGTATTTGACAAGAGCCATGGCTAGGAATTTAAGTTCAAAATTAATATCAATAGGACATTAGGAGAAATATAACAAATTAAATAATGCCATACAAATGAAAGAATTTGGATGGTTTAGCTGATGGAACTGTCTCTTTTTTCAAAAGACTGTCTTGTGTTATGATGTAAGGTTTTTTTTGTATTAGTTTTGATTTATTTGTAGTATAGGATCTTAGTTTTCTCATTACTTTTAATGATAATATATCTGAATTTTAAAAAGAATGAAATAAAAAATTAACAAAAAGATAGCATGCACACCCATGCTTGTGAAGATGACCATTACAATTTCTGTACAGTCATGTACTTTTGGAATGACATGAAAAGAAAGAAATGTAAACCATATTTTTTGTAAAGTTCTTTCATATGAAACTATTAAAACTGATCATTTAGCAAAGATAACATAATACTGATACCAGCTAAATTACTACTTGGTACAGAAATAAATATTTTAATTCTCTGTGACACTCATGTAGATCACAGCTTACAGCTCTGTAAGCTAGATAGATTTTAAACACTGCCTGATGTTCATTTTAAAATGCTTCGAAATAAATGGTGTATTTTTCTGCAGTTAAAAAGCACTTTTTTAATCTGCCTGTGGTTTCCACTAAACTTAAATTATTTTATATTACGAACTGTAAAACTCACATAGCTTTCTTGTGCTCAGCATTTAAAGAAGTAATGCAGTCAAATTGCAGTAGATATGATATTACATTGTAGAATATTAACAAGTCAAGCAAAAATTCTAGAGATGCTGTAACAGAAAAGTTGGGATTTTTTTAAATAATGTAGTAGAGCAGACCTGTAAATTTCAGTTAGAGGACACTCTGTGGTATATATTTGTTTACTGTTCACTGCTTATAACCTGAAAGTGCACTTAAAGCAGATGCAGGAATACGGGAGTTTAGTTTCCATTAATTTGTGATCTGGGTTATTGGAGTTTCAATGAGCATTTCTGTTCTGCACTCCTGAATTCAGAGGGAATAGAAATAAGTTTCACTTATATCTAAAGATTACACTCAACATTTAGGAATATTTTTAGTTATAATCTAGATAATCAGTACCTGCATTAAATATATAAAGAAATGCAGTGAAATTTGACTGCTAAAAGCAGTCAGTTATGAACAATAATATTTTTAAAGTTATGTTAAGCAATAATATTAGCTTGTTTCCCTGTTAAAGCACTTTCAAGCATCTCTTTAACCTAGCAAATATAATGAAAATAACAACATTGAGGTTCTGAAATTCTCTATTAGTAAGCATTTCTGTTGGGACCACTGCTCTGTAGAACTTGTTGAATGATGGTTACTTTAAAGTACTTGTTTAAGACCCTAATCTCTAACTCATATTACCCCAGTTTTCACTTTGCATAGGAAAATCATTGTGAACTATTGCATTTTACTTATGGTTAAGTGAAAGTTTAGGCTCAAGTCAGTTCCCACTTCCATGGGAAAAGATTGTTGCAGTACTCATTTAATAACATCACATATGACGTATACAAATGTGAAAAGCAGTGGAGAGTATTTTCTTGCTATAATGTACTTGTAGCTTCATTCAATTAATAGCTCTTCTAATTAGCAGCAGAGTTAGGAAAACTATGGTATAGCTCAAAGTCATAGTTAGTTCTCTACTCATTATCTAGTATTATGAAAGTGAAAGCTCATTAAATTAAACAGTCTGAATTATTTACATTAGTTGTAGAACCAAAGAGTTCAATTCACCATAAGTGACCTCTGAAACAAAATCAAGTTTAAGAAATATAAGGTGTGCAGATGAATAATGTGTAACTAGCTTAGAATATAAAGTCCATTTCATTTTTAGAGAAACAAAAACTATTAAAAAAAAAATCTACAATCCTTCTAATTGTGCCTTTAAGGCTTGAAGTTGCTACAAAATCTAAGATTCTGCCAAGATATATCCCATGCTATCTTATAAGACATAAGAAAAGGGGTTTTGTGTGTTTTAGCAAAGATTTAAAAGCAATTCAGTGTGTGTCAACTGATTATATTTTAGTTTGATACTCAGCTTATACAAAATATTTCATTTTTTTGTATAGTTGTAAAACTAATGTGCACATGTTATCTGCATATACATATTTCTGCACACTGGACTTCTGTTACCTATAAGAAAAATGTTAGAGGAATGGAGCACCTCTCCTACGAGGAAAGGTTGAGAGAATTGGGATTGTTCTGCCTGAAGAAAAGAAGGCTTCAGGATGACCTAACTGCAGCCTTCCAGTACCTGTAGGGAGCCTACAAGAAAGGAGAGAGACATCTTACAAGCACACAGGGCAAGGAGGAATGGATTCAAACTGAAGAGTAGATTTTGATTAGATGTTAGGAAAAAATTCTTTACTGTGAAGGTTTAACCTCATCTACGCTGTACCACACAGACTCCAGTGTGAAGCTGGTGCTGGCTGGAACCAGGTCTGGCATAGGGTAGCCCCAGCCTCTTCTCACAGAGGCCACTCCTGCATCTCCCGCCACTCCAGTCAAAATCTTGACACAAGCACCCATACACTGGGTCACTAAGAGACAATAAAACCAGATTTTGTATGTTTTTTTTCTTTTTTTTCACGAGTCATGTTTAAGAAGAAAATTACTTGGTCTTGTCAAAAAATTCCCTGCTTTTCCCTGTATTACATGGTCTCACATATGGTAACAGATACTGATGAGTTGTATTCCTAGGGTAGGGTGGATGCCTGAGTTCAGAGTCTTGCTGAAAGTGTGTCCTTGCTAGAGCCTGCCTGAAGAACAAGCAAATTTGCATCAGGAGAACAAACGTGGGTTTGACAAGAACATAGGCAAACTTAACAATGGACTAACAGTTTTAGCCTTAGGGAAACAAGATCATAAGTGAATGATTCTATGTTAAGGTGAATGCTGAGGTAGAAAATATTTGACTAAAGAACTTTGTTAAATAATATTTACTTTACTATCAATGTAGCAAAATACATCATCATGCTTTGTAACCTCTGATCAATAAAATACTTTTTAGTTTACATTAACAGATTTAAAATAATATGCTGGTTTCCACAATTTCTAAGTCCTTTTTTCTTTTTTCTGTGATAAACCTATGAAAGACTACTAGGCCTCTTAGAAGCTTATTTCCTACATTAATAGTTTTAGTGGCTTGTTTATTAAATTGTATATTTTTTTCAATAAACAAGGTGCATCTTTGTTTTAAAGAACATGTGATATGTGTTTAACTGTAAGCCTGTTTTTAAAAATAGTTAAGAAAGTATTTTCTGCTTCCCTGGGAACAAAGATAAGTTCTGCAATTTTTCCTTATGTCAGCATTGCATAAAATATTTTATTTTTTGAAAAAACATCAGCTTAATATGCTAGCTGAGATTAAATAAGGAACATTTTGTATGTTCTGTCTTGAACAAAGATTAAAATTGAGAACAGGCATTTTCAGTGTCATAAACAGTCATTTAATATATGGTTATAAATACATACTGGTTTGGGTTTTTTTTAAATTGTACTAGTCACAGAAGCTTCTAGAATTCTACTAAGCAGAAGGATTTGCACAGACATATTAATGTCTACATGGATATGGATTGAAGTATCAGCAGCAATACTCCCTTCAGTGCAATGCTTTAGAAGACCTTTTATATGGAGGAGATAAGAAGTGCACCATGCGGCTTTAGCTACTGAGTATTCTCTGAAAGCGTACTTTGAAGTTGAGGGAATTTGTGGCCTTGCAGACAGCACTTAACCATCTTGCATGGCTGGACCCTGAAACATGCAGACAAACAGGTTTTCAGGTGATAAAGCAAGAAAACTTTAAGTATCCTCAGGTCACAGCACATCTGTTAATTGCTGGTGTAACATAGTTCCGAAGGGGGTGGTGTGGGGTGGATAGAGGTTTCTGCTTTTACCAGGAGTAAAAGGTCTTTTGGAGGCTCCAAAAGACCACTCTGGCCAGTACAGTTAGGTACTGTGCAGACAGCCCTGTCCTATCCCAGCCAGTGTTCTGGCATGTATTCACCTTCCCCCAGGTAGACAGCTCGTGAGTTACCAGGGTTCAAACAGAGGGCTCAGTCGCATATAGTTCCGGAGACACTTTATTCCAAAGGTGTCCAGAGGCGAAAGAGGCTGAATGACCTTGTGAAACCCTTGTTATAGGGCACCGGCCAGAGGGCAGGGGGCACAGGAGTGGAGAGAGGGGCAGGGGGATACAGAAGGAGGGAAGGGTGGAGTGAGGGAACAGGTCAAGGCCAATGAACATAGGAGAATTAACATATCCAGGTAAAGTAACCTAGGGAGAGACCATTCACTTTCCAAGGGGTGGTTTCAAAGAGCAGAGCTGTCCCACCAATGTATAGTTCCTGGGATGGGCTCAGCTACCCCAACACCGGTGTATCCGTGGAAGTGCTCTCTTCCTTGGAAGCAAACTCCAAGTTCCAGATGTAGGTATGCTGACAGGTCTGTCATCATTTCTATTATGGCCATATTTATTTCTCTTTGCATAGCCAGTCCAGTGTGAATGTGGCTGTAAGGCAAAAATGCGATCAACACTTTTAACTTCTAAAGGAATATAATATTTTCTAAAATTTGTTTGATAAGTTTGATACATAACTTTGTCTCTCTCTCTGTATATGTTTGAACTGCCTTTGATTTAATTGGTTGGCTACAACATAAGAATATATATTAATTATAGGAAATACTTAAAATACCTGAATCCTAAAAATCCTAGAAATTTCAGATAAGTACAAAGAACTAGAAGTTCATCTATTTAGGTATGCCCCAAAAATCTTCTTTCTCACTCAGAAGTGTTCTGCTTTTCAATATTAAGTTTCCCTCTGTAAACATAAAATAAAGATTTGTATTTTTCATTAAAAATGCATAATATATATTTGCAAACACAATTTAAGAAAAATACACAATGGTGTTGAATTTTCATTCTGTGAATAATGGGGGAAGTCCAAGAGCCACGAAGTGAAAATATTTTGTTTAGTTAAATCGAAAAAAATTCTAACCTGTAATTAACATTGATTACAAAAGTCTGTTTTATTTTTAAAGAAATTATGTAATGATTCACCTTTATTCTTCATAAACAAAACACTGATATTTTACATGCTATTGAAAGAGAAGGTAAAAAGAAATTCAAATATATGAATTTTAATTTTTCCCACTTTATTCTAATTAAACAGATCAGGTGTTGTCCCCTATCCCAAAGAGTGACTTTGCCACCAGTCTGTCCTGCCTTTAGTCACGCAATTCTGCTCCAAACAAAGGATTATATCCAGTCATCCAAGCAGACATTTGAGATATTGCGGAGAAACCAATGCACACTGGTGTATTCAAATTGCATGATATGGGACAGATATCCTTCTTGGAGTCCTATTTTGGAAGCTAAGTAGGAGTCTGGAACTTCACAAATGGTATAAATATTTTTCCTTCAAGCAATTGATTTAAGCCTGAGATGTTCATAAAGAGATAAGAGAGGTATAAGAACAAAACCTTTGACATGTAACTGAAAATGACACAGATTTTGTCTTCTGAAGCTGACTTCTACTCTGTGTTTTGCTAGCTCAACAACTTAAAACTAATTTCTAGCATTAAAATTAATTCAATGACACTAAAATTGTCCTGTTGTAGTTTCTTAACTAGAATTCCCTATGTAAGTTAACTATAAGTTAATACTTCTTGACTAGATTCTGTCAGACATAAGGTGACATTGAATTGTTAGAAAGATCTCCTTTGCGTCTTAAATCATAGTGATATAATTTTCCACTCAAGTGTTATACCATGGGTTTATATTATTATTTTTATATAATACTATAAACCCATGTTTCCATAGTATTCGCAAAAGATCTGTCAGAATTTACACCGGTTGTAGCTTTCTTTTCATTTAGAGGAACTACTTAGAAGTACCTTAACTAAATCATACTTAAAATGTGGGACTGTTTTGTTTCGTTTTGTTTTGTTTATCTTGGGATGTATTATTATGAGAGTTTTATTGGAAAACACTCTGAATAAAAATATCAAGGTTGTTACACCTCTGCAAAGACTTAACCAATAGAAAAGTTGAAATGGACAAAGTGTTTCAATTTATTTGATTCCCCCATTCTAGAAAAGGGAAGGACAGATGATTTAAAAAAAATTAAAATCTAGTTTGTAGAAGTTTATTGTGAAGAGACAGTCATCAGCTCTTCTTTATGACTGCCAAAGCAAAGCTACACTTTTTATAAAGAAAGCTTCAGACAAGAGAAAACAAAGAAAAACAATAAAAAACTCAGTTCTTCCTAGCTCCAAAAATAGGAGAAGGTGAAGGTAGTTGGGAAAATTGTAGAATCATTGATTTTGAAGATGTGTAGAAACAGTTAAGAAAAATAAGTCAGAGAGATTGTATTGGGTTTGCATAGTCAAGCTTTGGTAACAAGGGGGCTACAGGGGTGGCTTCTGTGAGAAGGTGCCAGAAGCTTCCTCCATGTCCAGCAGAGGCAATCCCTGGTCACTCCAAATATGGACGTGCCGCTGGCCAGGGTTGGGCCAATTAGAAATGATGGTAATACCTCTGTGATAACATATTTAAGAAGGAGAAAAAAAAGTTGTTGCACAGAAGTAATTATAGATAGAGAAGACCAAAGTAAAAATACAGGAATGGCCCTGCAGACAGTCCAGTCAGTGGAGAAGGAGCAGAAGGAGGTGCTTCAGGCAGTGTAGTTGATTCCGGTGGAGGCCATGGTGTAGATCATGGCAAAGCAGCTGTGCTCCTGCAGCCCACCGAGAACCATGGGCATGCAGAGATCTACCTGCAGCACATGGAGAAGACCCACACCAGAGCAGATGGGTGTTGAGAAGAAGGTGTGATCTTGTGGGAACCCCGTGCTGCACCTGGGTCCTGGCAGAGACCTGGGTTGACCCTGGGTTGACCTGCTGAGAGGAACCCATGCTGGAGAAGGTTTCCTGGTAGGACCTGTGACCCTGTGGGGGTCCACTCTCGAACAGTCTGCTCTTGAAGGACTGCATCCCATGGAAGAGTGACGTATGTTGCAGCAGTTTATGGAGGACTATCTCCTGTGGGAGGGACCTCGTGTTGGAGGAGGGAAGGACTCCTCCCCCTGAGCAGCAGGAGAAACCATGTGTGATGAACTGACTCTAACTCCCATTCCTGTTTGCCTGCACTGTTGGGGAGGTGGAGGTGGAGCTGAGGAGGAGGGAGAAGTGGGACTGAAGGTCTGTTTTTACATCTCATTTACTGCCTTAATTTTGTTAGCAATAATTCAATTAATATCTTTAATTCAAATCTGTGTTGCCTGTGATTGTATTTGGTGAGTGACCACTCCCAGTTCTTTTGTCAACTCATTTCCCTGTGCTATATTTTCTCTTCCCTGTCCAGCTGTGGAGAGGAGTGAGAGAGAGGCTTTGATGGATGGCATCCAGCCAGGGTCAACCCACTACAGAGGTCTAGAAGTATTTATTTTACCACAGAGAAAAGATGTGGAATAGATTAGCTTTCAAGTTCTAACAGACCATCCTCTGCTTTTGTTTGCATGTATGCATTGGATTTGAAAATATCAGCTCTGTACATGTCTTGAATTATTGTAGTATCTGAACACTCTCAGTTCACAGACGTATATGGCTTTGTTTATTTGCATACAAACCATACAAATTCTCACTCTCCCTTCCTTAGCTTTTAACCTAAGGTCCATCAAGTTACTGTTTTCCACAAGCAAGAGGAAATGGATATATGCTATAATAATTTCATCAAAATCTGAAGCGGGGACAATTTTACATATGGCAGTATTTAAAAAAATGAAATTCAAATTTTGTGTTTGTATTTTATGGAGGATTTAGATCTTAGGAATGTTTTTAAAATCTCTGTATCAAATTCCTAACGGAAATAGTATTTTACGAACCCGGCTGGATACAAGTTTAACTGATTAATATTGCCAAGAGACCTCTGTACAGAATTTTAGATGCTAGTGAAACTTCCAGACAGAAATGTGGATAATTTAAAAATTTCAGAAAAGTATACTGAAGAAGTAGTTAAACCAGAAATCTTTCATAATTTCTTATTTCTAGTTTTTGTCTATTACCCAATTTAGATACATTAGATTTTTTTAGTTTTTACTTCTTTAGGAAGGGTATAATCCTGTTACCTGTCTAAAAATAACCCTACTGCATACGGAATTATCTAGCCTGTTTGTCATGATCCGATTATTAGGTTCTTAAAAATACCTCTGCCCGAATTAAGGTGCAAACGAGACCATATGCCAGTCAATAGTATGGGTTTTATTTGATAGTAAATATGAGAGAGAGAGAGAGAGAGAGAGAGAGAGAGAGAGAGAGAGAAAGAGAAGAGAAAGAGAGGAAAAGGAAAAAGGCTGAGGGGACAGAGAAGTGACAGAGGCAGAATAAAAGAGTATCACCGCTCCATGGGTCCCACTGGCATCCTGATGATTCTCTCCTGCCGGTCTTCTTGATGGTGAAGGTCCCCCAAAAGCACAGAGTGCCCTGGGTTAATATACCCTCAAGCCGGGGGGTGATGTCTAGGCATGTCCCTGGAGTTTGCCATTGTCTCTTGCAACAGACTTTGGATCTGTTGCATCACATGTGGTCCTGTAGTGCAAGGCATCCGGGGGGGCACCTTGGGGGGTCTTTGATGGTCTCAGCTGCCTCTCACGTGAAAGTCCCGTGGATTTGGCCTGTGGGGTTGGGTTTCACACAGCTGGGCCAGTTTGTATAGTTGAGGATGGATGTTCAGTACCTCTGGCCAGAGGTTATGCCACACACCCAAAAATCTCCTCTCCCCCACCGCACTCGGTTGGGGGGGGAAGTTTGTAAGCCTGGCTTCTGTGAGCTGTGTTCCCCCCCACCCCAAACTCAGCCGGGCATGATTCTCTCAGCGCAGCTGGTGGCTTTGGCTTTTTGGAGATGCATACCTTTTCCCCCAGCCTTGTTTGTTTCAGGTGATTGAACAAAAGGGCTTTCCCTTTATCTAATCAGCAGCTTGACTTTCAGTCCAAAGTCCCAGTCTTCAGGGAGGCATCTCTGGTTGTTGCCTTTTGTAGTATCAATGTTTGAGGCATGAATTATTTTCAGTCTCTGACACTGTTATAGATATCTGCCTTTGGATAAGCTGAATTTTATTCAAAATAACAAGTTAGAGAATGAAAAAAATCAACCTTTTCTTTCTGATATCTTTAAGCAGAATTATCTGAATCTTTAAGCAGAATTCTCTGTCCTTGTCCCTTCCCTTGATCTCTGTTGCAGATGGAAGCTGATGGTATCATTCTCACCTTTAACCCATCTTTTGAATGAAACTATATGTTATTAGATGTGTTAGGTAGGTCTTGCATAATGCTTGTAGAAAGCTTTTATATTTTATGTCCTGATTGGCAATTGATTAAGAAGATGTGGCACTACACTGCACATCACATCCTCTTTGACACTTGACCTTCCATTCTGCATATCCTGAACTGATCTTTGCTCAAAATTGAGGAGGGGGGCACCTCCCCAGATGATCACCAGGAACCCCCAAAAAGGCCCACATAGGCACAGTGACAAGTGTTACGTAAGGCTGTACATGCTAAATAATTATGCCTTAGGTGGGAGGTAACTATGTATTAGGTGAGTTTATGCAGAATTCCAATTGAGGTGGGGCCACATCTGTGCAGAGCAGAGCAGGACAATCACTTCCTTTAAATGTATAAAATTAATAATAGTTTAGATGTGCTTATATCAGTCTATTAGCCATAAAGACACCCTTGGGTAGCTCAGATGGAGACACTGGAATAATCTGCTTTTATCAGATGAATCCCATACAAGGTATCTTTCTGAATTCATATCTACTGCTAATTTCCATTGTAATAGGTTACTTAAAGAGAAATCAATGGCAGAATTTAGCAGAGAGCTAAAAAAATGATAAAAGAAATAAAAAATGGTTAAAATCACCACAGAAAAATTAGGTGTAAGACAGAAGACAGAAAAGTAGACAAATAAAATGCAGATAGCACACACCCCTAAAATGCGGGAAAAAGACATTATACTGGCCCTTATCTGCATAGTGTCCAACTGAGTTAGGAAAGCCAGAGTACCATAAAAGTCCTCTTGAGTAATTATGCACTTATGTTAAAACAGCTCCAAAGGACCTGCTTTCACAGATTGGGGTTTTTTTACAACTTCTGTAAAAAAATCCCAAGGAGAATTTGAATCCATACAGATAATAACACATACTCTTACATTCCTTCAAATCAATTAGTTTTTAAAAGAAAAACTTCTATAGGGCCTCCCCAGATCAGCAGTCTCTTTTATTCAGGGGAACCCTTGAGAAACCTCCTTCGCAGTACATTGGTACCTGGAAATTAAAGATAGAATGTGAATGGAGTAAAGGCAATAAAAAACTGAAAAATGCTCTGGGAGAAGCTGCTCTAAGATTAGGGGGCAATAAATGTAGATAACCTTGATTTTTTCCAACTTTATTTTTCTGCCCCAAGAAGAACAAGATTAAAGTACCAAAACTAACAATATTAGTGAAAAATAATTTATTTCATCTCAGAGTCAGGATGCGTTAAAATTTGACATAGTTGTACTGTCCTGTGAAGTCAATTACTACCATTCTTGTTATATCAATGGAGAAGCAATCATGACACAAATATACACAGCTGCCAAATGGTAATTTAGAATAGAGTTTAAAAAATGTATATGAACTTAGCTTCTTGACACTCCTGCAAGGGTATCTCTTGCTTCCAAATGGTGATGTAATGTTTCAGGAAGGACAGGATATCGGGAAGCAAAAACTTCCATGAGGCTTTTTTACCCCAATTTTTCCAGCCCTTATTTATTAAATGGTTCTAAATTCTGAATTTCTTTTAGCAAATACAAACTAAAATGCATTCTTTATTGTAACTAAATACACAGAAACACATGCGAGAATATTTGAGCTTTAAAACTTCTATTCTTATAGAATTAATAAATATGAAAATAAACAGTAATAACTATGTCAGTAGTTCCAGCTGGAATTCTCAAATAGTCTGCAGTTATGCTTCCAACTTCTGGTCAAACTGATTACCCAGCCCCAGTAATTAGTACCACTTAATGTAAAGTGCTGTTCAGTGTATTAGAAATCTCTTGTCAGAAGATGCCCTGGGCTGACAGCAGGGTGACCAAACTAATTCTTGCTTTTAGAACAGACGGAAATTGTAGGTCAGGGATAAGCAAAATATGCTCAC
Source organism: Orthonyx spaldingii (assembly GCA_013397795.1). NCBI lineage: Eukaryota > Metazoa > Chordata > Aves > Passeriformes > Orthonychidae > Orthonyx > Orthonyx spaldingii. The sequence continues at coordinate 95,421 of VZTJ01006732.1, forward strand.
ATTTCAGCTGCCTCAATTAGATCTGTATCCAGGAAAAAAATGTCCTGTGGTTAAGTCATATATGCAACTGACCCTTTGCCTTCATGAATATGAATGCTCACAGAAAAGTTAAGCTAGGAAAAAATACAGTGGTAATTTCTCAAGAGTAAGCTCGCAGGCTATGTTCATTTATTTATTTATATCTTCTCCAGTCATAATGCATGCTTTAGGATGGATGGGATTTCTTTTACTCACACTTTGTTTAGAGATATTTAAGAGTTTAAAAAATGCTCAAAATATTCATAAAACAATGCAGCTAATTTCCAACATAAAAATATCTTCAGAAAATGACCAAAACTTTCACAAAAACTACCTACTGAACCAGAGAAGACTGTGAAGTTTGTGGTGAAAAAGAATATTCCTGTCAGAGGTGTTTCTTCACATTTTTCCTTTTCTATTTTAACACTAGTATTTTTGACACAACATATATTTTCTACCATCTCACTCGAGTTTTAATCTTTGGAATAAGCCTAAAATCAACATTGAGACTGGCCCTGTAAGACAGCTGTAAATTAACAAAATACCTGACAGAAAATATATTCTTACAATCAGATGTGATTGTAAGAAAGGAAGGAAAGGAATTTTCATATTCCTAAAATTGAAGTGATACTTTCTTTCTTTTCAGCTATTTTGTGAGAATAAGTCTATGTTATTTGAAATAATTTATAAAATTCCAGCCTCATAAGAAATGATTGAAACATTGGTATATTAATCAATCAATCATAACATTTTGGACCCTGATATTCAGCGCTAAGGAAATCATATTATTTGATATTGTGATTTTCAGTGGTGAAATTCCAAATGCAGAAAGGTAGATAACTAAAAATAAAAAAGAATCTTAAATTGAATTATTCCATAATGTTGAAATGAATTGGCCTTTCTCAGTGAGGTCAAAAAGCAGATTTTAGGTCAAAGCATAAATATAAATACATTTATATTAACAGTTTTAATATTCAGATGCATTAATTTACATAAAGCTTTTCATTGTTCTGAATTACTTTAACCTGAAAAGAATCTACAAGAAAGGTGAGGAGTGTTTTTCACAAGGACATGTAGTGATGGCATAAGGGTTAATGCCTTTAGGCTGAAGGACAGAAGGTTTAGATTAGATATAAGAATAAAATGCTTTACTATCAGTGTGGTGAGGCACTGCAATTCTGGTTGACCAGAGAAGTTGTGGATGTCCCATCCCTGTAAGTGTTTAAGGGTGGGTTGGATGGGCTGTGAGCAAACAAGTCTAGTGGATGGCATCCCTGTCCGTGGCAGGGGGTTGAAATTAGATGATCTTTAAGGTTCCTTCAAACCCAAACCATTCTATGATTCTATGGGCATAAAAACAGAGCATGATATTTAATTCTGAATGACATTCTACAGGAATGATTGCAATTAATATTAAAAAGCAGCTTTTTGTCTAATGAACTGTGAATAATCAAGTTTTATTAAAAAAGCCCTAATTTGTTTAGGTACATGCATTGCCTAGTTATCCAATTATTGCTGCAAAATTACAAATGGGGAAAGTCAAATCTGTTAAATTAAGAAGGTCACCAAAGTAATTAAGACTGCTGAAGCATATTATTAATACTTTACAGTAGGTGGGGCACTGCTGAAATTTACCTGCTTTTCCTTGTTATGTAAATGACGGGCTTTTGTAATATCTGTGTTTAAATGAGTTAATTTACAGATAAAAGAATTGTAAAAGAGAAGGCAGGGTTCTGGGCAAGAAAAGTTCTTATCAGCAAAAATAAATTAAAACTGTTTTCTTTCCTTAGTAAGATTTTGTGTTGCTGATTCTATGTTGAGGATGTTGAATTTTTTTTTCAACCTGTGCTTCAAAAGAAATATAACAGGAAAAAAAAGAGCAATGGTGTTGTATGTAAAAAAATTTGCATTGAGGATGAAGAGAATGATAAGCATACTCCTGTGGTAAATTTATGTTTCCGGCATTTAATAAAGAACACGGAATTGAATGAGTAAGAAAGAAGCCTCTATGCCACTACAATCTTAACCAGATTTAAATTTTGGTTTACTCTTCCTATTTTGGCATTGGTGTTTTGTATTTTGGACTAAAGGGACTAAATAGAGTTCCAGACATGATATATACTACATACTCTGTGATAAATTGCATCAAGCACTAATTGAGTTGAGGTTGAGCACAACACCAGTAGTGTCCAATACTATTTATGGTGAAAATTCTGCTAACTTCTGGTTATCTAGTAATATGATTTTTGAGGCCCAGGTATACAAAGTTGATAGCTTAGATAGTACATACTTCTTATTGTTGAAAAGTTTTTAAGCAGAAGTTATTAAGTAGGATAAAAATGGCCCTGTTGTGAACAAAAATATCTATCTTATTTTTCTTTCATAGTCTTTCTTGCCACTGAGACAGCTGGCAAGATAATATCATTTAAAGTGACAAACAATTATCTATCATCATTATCTGCAATGATCTCAGAAAAGTTAGAAAAATGGGCTTGTTTTTTCTTAAAATTAAATAACGGGAAGGTAAGAAACCTACCTTGAAACAATTTAAAGCATGAGTTCCACTAGCTGCAGCAGAAAAAAAAAAAAAGGTCCATTTTTGATTCAAAACACTCTGTAGATAATCTAGCCTAGTTTTGCTATGAAATTTCTTGAGTGAATTGTCAATATCTGAAGGATAATTGGAATTTTATAGTCATTCCTAGTGAGAAGTGAGAATTTAGAGCTCAAACCACTTCTAATTAAAGTAAGTGGAAAGATTTTCACTAAGTTGAGAAGGAAACAGAAAAAGACATTCTCTTATATCAAGTAATGTAATGAATGGTATGACAGACATGCTAGCATTAATTTGGATTTTTATGAAGAAACAAAAAGACTTGGGAAATGAATGGTCTATATATAGAGGAAGGACAGAAAAGAAGTAACATGGGAGAAGTGTACATAACTGGAGGCAAGTCAGAAGTCTTCTCCGGAAGAAAATTAGCTATTGCAATAGATTCAAGTTTATGTTGGGAATTTGTTGTAGACCACCAGAGAGAAAGTACTGTAAAATGGCCTGTGAAATCAAAAGAGTTTGTGATAAAGGAAAAATAATTTTAATGGGAGGTTTTAATTATCTCGATGTAAACTAGTATGAATCTGAAGAAAGGCTATAATTAGACAACTGACTCTGCAAAGAATAATATTTTGAGGTTTCATCTGGGTTTTTTTAAGTGTTTGGCTAATTTTACAAATCAAAATGTTCCCATTTTCCATTTCTTAAACCTAAACTCAATGCCTAAAAATCAGTTTTACAGTCTTACTGCTGCTATGCCTAGTTATTCTTGAAAATCATATGTCAAATAGAAATTCTTTTCATGATGAACACATCACACATCAACCACAGGTGCTTCAGTACTGAATTGTTCATTTAAGACGATAAGTTTCTCTAGAAAGTAACACCAAACTACTCATAGAAGATGAGATGGTAAAATGCAAATATTGGCACAACTTTTCTGAAAATTACTTTATTTCCTTATGGGAAATTAATCCCACCTAACAGCAAAACTATCAACTCTTCCATGGATGCAATAAATTACTTTACCCAAGAACAGTTTGTTGCTATATGCAGCCATAGGACAGCCTTGTTTAGTTTAAACCTGAACAATGTAGAAGGCATGAGGTCAAGAAAAACGTAAGAAATGAGTCGATCTTTTTCAGTTCTGAATACAAGAGAGTTATAGCATGAATATACAAGATGCCCAAAATCCTGAAGGGGACAAGACAATTTACAGAACTTACAAAATTCATATTAAATGTTTGTTTATATATAGATAAGAAACATGGAAGATTAATAGAAAACATATCTCTGAAAGTTTAGTTTGTCTACAGCAGAGTGGATATGGCTTCCACTGCAAACAAAATGCTTCACAAAATTGGGTCACTTGCTGTGGAATTTCATTTGAAAATAATTCTATGAAAACTCCCATAAGGTTGAGATATACTTGGTTTAGAGTTTAAGAACATAATATTTTGATTATTCACTATGAAAACACTGTTAACTCTGATATTCACTAAAAATAATTTTAAAAACTGTTCAACTCAATATGGAAACTTCAGGGAGTTGAATCATTTAGATTCTTATGGATGTTCAAGGGGCCAGCAATCCCAAATTCTCTCTAAGCCCCTTTGTGGATTTTGTCCCTTATCACTCTGGTGTTAGGCTATAACCTCTAAATCACTTGCTAAAAAATGTTACTCCAGTATTTACTTACGAAATCTTCTCACAAACAAAAGTATTTTCAAATATATTGTAGAAATAAATTAATGATCTAAACCCCAAATATAAAGGTTTGTGAGTGAATGCAGAACAGCTGCAAATTCAAAATGAGATCAAAATTAATAAGATAGCCACATCAAAATTATCCTCCATTTTTCAGGATCTGATTCCAACTCTGCTTTGAAAAAAGATGTATCCCATACTTTTTTGATATATTTTCTGAGTATTTCTGAATTGGGGTCTATGCTTGCTACCTGTGCTACTAGTCAAGACATCTTACACAATTGTGTCTTTCGTCCTCACACCTTTTCCTCAAAGTAAGGTAAAGGAACACCTCTTTACAGAGTTGCATGGGAGAAAATCAGAAAGTAGGAAATAGAACCACACATTGCTACATGTTAAACCTCTGTTCCTATTTGTTAATAACGCAACTTGAAAACTACTCTCCCAGTTCCTATTCAAGGATGAATTTGTGAAGACTGGAGATGGCAACCCATGCTGCTCTTTGCAGGTGAACATAGAATTGAAGAGCCTTGGAACTTTTGTTCACTGGTTACATCTTGAGTCTTGTCAGTATAAGGCTGAAATACACATCATCCTCACCTAATTAACCGTCCTAATCTAAAGACTGTAGGGGGAAAACTGTAATATAAGATTTTTAAAGTAGTCAACACAAAATTTAAATTGCTGAAGAAAATCCAGGATTCTGTTGTATGGTCAAAATGCAACAGAAGCTATTAATGGAAATCTACATGGGTAAAACAATTTTGGGTTTAACTTATATTTTTATATATATTGTTCCATTAAAAAAACATCACATCATAAATAGTATCTAAGATTGTTGCAAACAACAGTGAAGGCTATACATTTCTTAAGGATTTAAATTTGGCTTTGCCAAACCATCCTTCTGTCAAAATACCCATTAACATTAACTTTACACTTAACACTGATTCTTTTAGATCTTCTTCCATCTGCTGAGCAGGACATAAAGGATTCCTTACTGTTAATAAATGAATAAAATTTTGTCTTCCAAATTAACAAATTAAAATCCAGGGCTATGCACTAAAAAAAATTTTCCCTACAGCCTGGCAGAGAAGAAGCAAAAGTAGCATTTTACATTGTTTTTCTTAAAAAAAAGGTTGATTTTTAAAAATTAATTTAATATCAGATGTATTCTAAAGTAAAAGATAGTTATTATAAATATATCAACATAACTAACATATCTTTTAGAGTATCAATTTCTTACATTCTTCTCAAATTACCAAATCAGGCATTAACTAGTAGGTTTTACTTTGGTAACAAGATAAAAAAAAATATTATTATCTCAAATATTTCTTTTTAATACATAACTGGAATCCAGTGGAACTCACTTTTTCAAGACATTTTCGCCATGCATAGTGGATTTTAGGGAATTAATGTACTGCTAAATTAAAAAAAAAATCAAAATATAATTTAAAAATAAAATATGAGTAATTTGCTTTGATCATACAAAAAAGTTTCTCTCTAACCCTTGAGTAAAAATTTAATCTAACTTCACCTTCACAACACTACATTCTTAGATTCACCTGAGAGAAGTGGACATTGATTCATTGCCTAATTATTGCATAAAGATATATAAGACAGTGAAGCCAGATATTTTGCAAATTTACGTATCCTTTCGTTATTAACAGTATAGTGCAATGTGATTGCTTAAGTGGAAATTTTAATCTGAAAGTAGATTCCTAATTTATAGAATGCTGGGGGTTTTTTACACTACAGAAAAGTTAGGGCTGAAACAAGGACCCAGCTTCAGAAGGAGTTTACCATGTCTGGGAATATTATTTTTATCTACTGTTTCTGGGGTTTTGTTACTATGGATACCATTGGTTGCTTTGGTTTATTAATGCTCCAGGACATAAAATAACACCCTTCAAATATATAGTAACCATTGCGGTGTGCAGTTAGACATTACAAACTCTGCTAATAAAGACTTGCTTTGCTGATTCAGGCCTTACATTAGGCACCGCAAAGATAATCATTCAGAGTAAAGTAACCCGTGAAGCAAATCTGTAAACAAAACCATTTCTTGAGACAGATGGAATTTTACCTGGAAGGTTTCTTGCTGAATTACTAGATGATGATCATTAGTTTCCCACTAAAACAACTGCAAAACACCCATGTTATTCAGTTTTAATCCAGCTTTGGCATCCTCCCTCCATTAGATACTTCACTGCTTGCCAAGGTCAACTTGGCCATGTTCAGAAAATTGCAATGCAGATATTCAATTCCATTGCTAAGGTGAACATCATATTCCCAGAAACTGGTTGCATTTCATGGCAGAATTTTATTAATGTTTCTTCTGTCTGGAAGATGGGTTTTCTGAGAGGTTTATTTCTCGAGAGTAGCAGCCTGTTCCCAATTTCAGTGGCTGTGTTTTCAACTCACTGTAAATGATTATTTTCTGAAGCAGCTGCAAAAAATTGTTCTCTGCTTTGTGCCTTATATATCCGTCTCCATGACTGCTACAAGGACAGGCATGGAACTGATCATATTTGACAGTACACCGGCCCCCATGGGCAGGCTTAGGACAGCAAGGCCCTCCCTGGTCTCTTGCTATACATTAGCTTTGTGCATGGCCAGTTACACTTCAGGTTACCCTGAAAAAGACAGGGTAAGAGACATACATATCTCATTTGATTTTGATCATGTATGCTCTAGAAGCAGATTGCAAGAGGAGGGCAACTGCTGACTGCTTGAGGACCCAGTAGAAACCTGGCTACAATTCCCCTCTGACTCATCTACATTTTTGATATTTTGGATTCAACTTAGCTTTTCATGCCATGGAGTCCTTTGAAAGGCCCTGTGCAAAAGGTCTATAGTGTACTGGATCATGAAGAACTTATCAGGGAACAATTTGCTCCTCGTAAAGCCTTGTTAAGGGCAATAGACAATACACCTTGTAAGTTCAGTCAAGAACGTTTCATTAGTTTTTTTGACCTGTATAATAAAAAATGGAGCAAACAGTAACAAGTAGTCCCGATAAATAATTTTGATGGGTTACCTGCCTGCAAACAATATAGGAAAGAAAAGTACTAAAAATTCTCTAAGAGTTATCTGCTCTGTCTTCAAATTTGCTTCACATAATCAATCATATGACTATGCAGAACTAAAATGAAGTCAAAAATGCTAATTTGTTGATAGATACCAACCCCATGATTTACATATTAAGTTCCAAATGAAATGTAGCTTTGTATTTTTTTTTTTAGTCCAGTACCATTGCTGAAAAAATGTTTGAATTTCATATTTTTATGTAAACTTGGATGCAGCAGTGTATAGATCACTTTAAACCTATAAAAGAGATTTTTATTCACATAAAAGTTTTACACAACAAGTATGGTCTTTATTATTTTTGAACGAAACAAAAACTATCATATTTTCTGTACAACACAAAAATAAAAAAAAGAATGTCACTTATTTCATTATCATGTTTCTGTCATGCTGTCATAGAAGCTGATAACAAGCAAAATAGTTTCAATGGACTGAGGTTTTACTGTATCTCAAATGAAAATAAGATTAAGGACCTAATGCACCTGTGATGGAAGACAGCACTTCAAAAAAAATCTGAATTTAACTTTAATTAAAAAGGAAAATGGTGCTAAAACCACATATTATTCATAAAATCAAAACGCAAAAATTTAGACTTACCTAAAATTGTATATTTCAATAAGATTAGCTGCAAAAAGTGCTAGAGGAAAATGACATTGACATTTTATACTAAGTTTTGATTTTATTAATTGTCTTTAAAGATAATATTGTGGATAAGTTAGTGGTTTGTTTAGGCTTTTATATTCCTTAAAGACTAAGTATAAGCTTCCATGCCATAAATGCATATATGGAATATAACTTTGGAATATTAACTTATTGTTTTCACTGGAATGTCAGTAGAGATAGTTTTAACTGGGCAGCATAACAACAGATATCTGTAGATTTCTTCTTAGCATCTTGCAGAAAACTGAGATCTATTTTCCTATGGAAGTTTTAGTAACTTATTCCAGAGCCCAATATCTTTGTCTAGCTTTTGTCATTCAGTTGAGTTTTCTTTGATTACTTATGAATAATGTTCATATTTTTCCTTTTTTCCCCCCCAAAATTGCATAGACTAATAAAGCACTGTGATCTTCTTTGTAATGCTGAATTAACAGAGATTTCTCCTTGTTATAAGTGGCTTATATAAGTGGCTTATAATAATAATGCTTAAGGACCTGTATAAAGTTTTATTCAGCAGTTCACCCCACTCTCATGGGAGGATGATACTTTCTTATTTCATTAGAGAGAATCTCCTCAAATTCTTGTCTTTATAAACACTTCACATAGTAAAGCATAACTTCATAATGCATCATTCTGATAATGAAAGAAACAATAGAAGTATCAGCCATAGGCATAATTCAATGTCTGAATCCAAACATAATTGGTTACTGTTAAACCAGTATTTCCAATTAAAGGATATAGCACTCACTTCTTTTCAACCTGTTGTCTTTTATTCTTTCATGAAGCTTTGTCTTTTGCTGTACTGTAAAGAGAATTTTTAAGATGTTAAAATATGTTAAAATGCAACAAAACTTTGCACCATTTTTTCCCTTAATATATTGCAATAAAGGCAGTATATTTATTTTGAAATCTGGTTCTGGCTCACTGGTTGTTTTGGATTGTTTTCAACAGTGTGACTTGCATAAAAGAAGAAGTTAGCTCTTAGAGGAAGCAATACTATGCCATAGATGACATAATGAGAATGGCCTTAACAGTGTTCTCTTTTAAATGCGATCAGCACACTAATAACTGTCCTACAAAACTGTAATGCAGGTACACTTCAGATTCAAGCTATAATGCTAATTTCTAATCTTCTGCTTCCTCACTAATATCCAAAATACAGAATCTACTTTTTCAGGTGTCACCTCCAATCTGAATAATGACACCTCAAGGAGAAGGAAAGGGAAGAAAAACAAGCCCTTAGTCTGAGGAGGTAGATGACTAAATATGAATTACTTCTGGAGCTACAGAACAAGGAAAAGAAGAATTAAAGGAGTCTTAGAAAATGTAGGTTGAGGAATTGTGCCAATAGGAAATAAAGAAAGTGAGAGTAATAGCAACTGTAGAGTTCACATGGTGAATACCAGATACATAAATGATGAAAGACAACTCCAGGTCCACTGGCTACAACTAGAATATCCTTTCTCCACCCATGCTTTGGAAGTAGTAATTGGTTTTCATATCTTTTCATACCTTCTCACCTTCTCCGGTATTCTCTCATACTGTTTCTTTTCAAAGAAGTAATTTGTGCCTTTAAAAGTTCCAAAATAAATTTCTATGAGTTTGCAGATTAAAGACTTGTTTTCCCTTCAGCTTAAAAAGATACAGGAAATTATCTGTGAAAAATTTGTGGTAAAAATATATTACATTATCTTTCTAGTCATTAAGAAGAGGAAATGTGCACATACATTTTAATTGTTTTAAGATGAAAAGTATGACGGAAATTTAAATTATACATAATTATGGCCTGTGCACAAGCAGTCCTACTACCCTCTTTCTTCACAAGCATAGAAAGATATTTCAACACAAATGCATAGTTAAGGAGCTATCAAAATTTTAAAAAAATGCAACCCAGGCTTTAAGAGACGGATTTTCACAGATCTTCATGAATATTTTAAATTTGCTTGTTTGGTTTAATTCTGTCTTGTATTTTCAGTTGCAAAGAATTAACAGAAGAGCTTCTGCATTGTTAGCTTTCCTGACATTCACATTATTTTTGGGTTCACTTGGTTGCTAAATCACAGGAGTGTCATGGTTTAGGAATGGTATTCTCCAATTTAGTACACTGCTGCTCACTCCCGTCTCCCCCTTCGTGGAGGCACAAAAGGCAAAGTTCGTTGCTTGAGATAAGAACAATTTACTGGAAACAGCAATGAGATAAGAAAACCAAGAGTGACAGCAACAATATTAATAATTAAGGTATAAGAGAAAGAAATTATTTACATGGAAAGCCCATGACAATAAACAGATATCTATCGGCTCTCTGACAACAGATTTTCCCCATATGGAAGTAGCCTCGGAAGGGAGACCCTTTTCCCCTGCCCCTGGCAATAAGTGAGCTGGTATAGAATAATGCCTTAGTCATGCCCTCTCCCAGCTACTGCAAAAAATTCACTCTGTCCTGGCCGAAACCAGGACAAGGAACTATTTATTTATTTTTTGTTCTTCTGCCTGGAAAAAACCAGTGGTGTATAAAGCATATAACACACAGACACTGAACAACAAAGTTAAATATCAATTACAATCATCTTGATTCACATGGCTACACTGCAACAGCTCTGTTTGTAAAAGCCACCAATAAATACAATTCTCTAATAGCTGGAAATAATTAAAATACCTACAAATATATGAAGAGATTTGTCTTTAAACCTTCATCACTTAGTACTAAAAGTGCCATTGTGTGACTCTATTTTCTTCCTCACCAATCTGGATTTTGTTATCTGCATGATGTGCAGCATTTATTTTGCTCATATCTGAAAGGAGGAAAAAATAGTTTCATTAGCTAATTGAGATGTATTCATAAAACACAAAAATTATATAATATTTTATTATTTATACATCACAAGGATGGTGCTTGGTTAAGAGAATTTAGTTTATAGGTCAAGTAATTCTGGAAATCTCTTCCAGGGCACAAACCATTTTATACCTTAGTCTTAGGAGAAAGAAAATTGATATGTATATAGCAAACAACTTAGCTCTCTAATTCATTCCCCGTTTTTACTTGTATAAACATAACATAAATGTCAGTTATTTCTGGCCTTTGTTTTATAGGAAACAGGTTAGTGTCCTTCAAACTGAAACATGGCATTTTATTCTAAACTCTTGTTTATTCAATGACGGTTCCCAATAGATAGTATAAAAGTGGTTGTTTCATGCTGGGTTCCCTGTACCCACATAGTATTTTAATACTACTTCTGCAGGCTTTGAAATGAGCAGCATTCCCTTATGCTGTTGCAACACAGGGAATACAAAGCACATCCTCAGTTTCATGATATACACCTTTCTGATGAGCCAACTACAGCAAGTATGTTGCTTTGGAGTTGCTCTAGTAGTTTCACTTCTCTAAATTAACACTACTGACATTTCATGGTATCATGTTTTTCATTGGTTTGTCCATGCAAAAGATGATCCAGAATCCTTTGTGCTTAATGGATTTTAGAGAGTCCCCCACAAAACTGAGTTGTCAGAACAAACATCTCTTACAAATTCACATCAAATATTTAGTGACTAAATAAATTTCTTAAAGGACACAAAAAGACTAAAATATGAAGAATTCACAGCCTATTTTCAAAATGAAGGGGACAGCAGCAAGAAACTGGTTATATGAGGAATATTAATTTCAAGAACAACACAGGTATTTCTAATTCATATTTCACAGCTTTTCCCTTATGCTTCATTTTCCCTGAAGTATTCTCTCAAATATCTGCCACCCAATATCAACAATGACCCTTCACACTCTGGTGGGATTAATTTCTACTCTTGAGTGGTTTGGAGATGCTTATGGAATCTAATGCCCAGCATGACCAATGGAAATAATTAGGCATTTCTGGAATTAGGTTTGTTTACCTATCTTTGAGAGCTATCTGTGTCCCTTCACATCTGGAGATTCACCACCCACCTGCCTGGAAATTCTTGTTGCTCCTTGTTGGTGAATGTTTAGTCAGCTAATATGTGGTGATATCGAATGTAGTCATGGCTATCAGATGAATAAGCCATATCTATCCAAGAGTCCCTTAGCTGTTCTCCTTTTGTGTATATCACTATAAGAACAGAACACAGAGATTGATGGCTGTGTTGGGAACTCACATGACCAAGGATTTGCTTGCTACGAACACCAAGAGCCGGGGCTGAAGAAGGACAGATTTACCAGCAGATGGCAAGGATGGGATTAACACTTTATCACCTCCAGAGTGCAGCCTTTGTCCCTGCATCTTGTGGCGCAGGAATGTATATGGATTTGCACATCTCTGTCCTTTTAAAGAAAATAGGTCAAGGATGCATCTCACAAGGTAGTGACTTAAAACTTTATTACATTTTTACCTGGTATTTAGTGCTGAAAAGGCTCAAGGAAAAGCAGTAATTCCGGGGCAAGATGACAGTCAAATGACTGCTACAGATTTTTGTGCCATCTTAGCGCTTTTTAATTCAAATGAAACATATTTGCAAAGTTTCAACCTTTTCCACTTTCCTGGTCATTAATGAGTAGTCAGCATGTAAAGATATTTTTTACCTGTGAAATTAAGAGACATACCAGGATAATGCCACTAGAGAAGCAAAGAGGAAAAAGAGATACTGTAAAATATAACAAATGCATTAGACATAGTTTGGATGATATCTAGCACCAGGTGCACAACGTCAGTAAGATGTCTCACTCTCCCTCT
>VZTJ01006732.1:108185-190572 GCA_013397795.1 Orthonyx spaldingii
TAAGTGTTGTGAGATTGAGTTTCTGAGACAGCTTAGATAAGATTTGGAAAATCTGGAGGGCTGTTCACTTATCAGTAGGACACAGCTTAACATGCAAATTTGATTCATGCAAATTTCCAAAGATAACAGACAGACACATTTATAATCTCAGTGAAAAATACTCTCAGTAGGTGAGGTGAGAAATCTATGAATCTTGATTCTATTTACTGACTTGAAACAGATATGGAAGTATACAAATAAACTGGACTTCTGTTTAAATGAAATAAATAGATACTCTGGATATTGCTCTTTTATTCAGAATGTTGTTAATCGTAACAATGGTAGATGACAAATTAAGAAGTCTTAAAATATAGATTGCTATTCCCGCCTGCATTACATTATTATTAGTATTATTATTATTAGTCCCTTACATCTATGATTTCAGTCTGCTACAAATAGGGAAAATTGAGAAAAATGCTGTCAGGATTCCTTTATTAATTCTTCAGTCCAAATTTCTCACACAACACCTCTTGTTTTGAATGTTCATCCTGAGATATAGGGTTGATATCTCTGAGTACCTGTTAAAGTCAAAGTGAAATGTACATTCAGAATATTTCTCAAAATTAAAACTCATGTTTCAAGTTTTAGACACCATAGCTTAAAAATTAATGTTGTAATCTGACAAATAAGTCTTGAGATATTGCATAACTATTTTAAAAGAGGTACAGCCATGGGGCTGACAGAATTGACTGTACTTCTGATGTTTTCCTGAGTATTCTAAATTAATCTATTTCTGCCATGACGTGAGTTAGCACTGCATGATGTTGATAGAGAGATATAAACAATACCTCTGGTCATACAATAAGTTATAAGCCACATGTCCAGTCTACCATCCAGTTTCTTGCAAGATACAATTAATTCAAAATATTTGTGTCTTTCCCTTGAAAAGGCAGGAACACAGTTTTTCCTTAAAGCCAAATATATTAAGAGAGCAAACACAGAATGATCAAAAGGAGAAAAATCATTTATATGTGTATATATATATATATAATTTAACATTTCTCGGGTGATGTCCTCATTCCAACAGTGAATGTTAGGCAAATTCGCTCACAAGCAATAAAAATCTCCTCCTTAAGAATCTGACTTCTCTTCAAAAGACTGTCAAGCATTGTCACAGTTTCAGTCTTACCACCTATGAAGGACTGCATCTATCCTGCTGAAGCCTTTCATATTCAGTTGAGGACCACACTAAGGTTTTAAACCAGAGTGTTCTGCATTGCCCTTATAGAGTTTGCAGAGTCAGCCTTACAAGTATTCAACTCCCTGTTGCTCTATACGTTTTTTCAGAAACTAATTGCCAATTTAGACAGTATAAGCTTACAGTAAACAACACAGCAATGTAGTCATAGCACATAAATCATTCCAAGTGATTGCACAGCTGTTGCTGGTGTTACTTTTTACTTCTAGGAAGAATGTACTTTGGTAACTTAGCAAAACTTTTTCATGTTTTACAGTGAAGGAAGAAACATTTAGTTATGGAAAATCTGGTGAATTATGAGTCTGATGCTTATAATTTTATAAGTAATTTTGGTGTATTCAGATCTATGCAGAAGACTTTTGCTAAATATTACTTTTTGTAACAAGATTGGATTCCCCAAAAATCTGGTTGTATTCTGTTGTATTTGACTGGTTTAAAATTGGTTTGATAAGGGTTTCTCTGAAATATTTCAGATTTCTGTCATCTTCTAATTTCCTACTGTGGACTGAACATTTTCTGAGCCAAGTCAGATGTCTATTGCTCCCAGCCCAACCTTCCAGTCAAGAAGCCTGGACTCTAGATAAAACTTAGGAAAAACAATAAGCAACTCAAACCAAGACAATAAAAGAATGGAAACACACTTCTTACCTTCCCTTCTGTGTTGGAAATTATGCCTCTGTGTGTGTGTGTGTGTGTATTTGTGACAGAGAGTATTTCACTAGTTAGAAAAGCAATCAGTTCCTCCTAAAGAAAATACCAGGTCATTAAAGTGGCACACAATGAAGTGTTGATGGCATTTGTTTTTTTCATTACAACCTAATAGTATACGAGGTCATAAATTCAAGGTTAAGAGTGATACAGAGTTGACCTTTAATAAAACTGAAGCTGTGCAAATAATAAACAAGTGAATAGCATGAATAATACTAGAATCATTCTTTTGGAACTGAATAATTTACCCTCTTCTTACGAACAACACTAGACATAGGTATTTAGGAAATGAAAAGCTAAAATATATGGAAAAGGTAATGATCTCTGAAAATTTTCTCTAATGACTAATTTGTGGCTCAATGGAGTTCAAGAGATTATTGGTTTTTGAAATGGATTCTATCAACTAAAGAGATAATGGAAATCATTAGGCTGAATAAAGTAAAACAGTAGAGCTCCATGTTATATGGCGTTTTATTACATGAGTCTCTATTTCCTATACAATTTATAAGTACTTTTTCTTAAACTGAACTAATGTTTCAACTCATATTATCAGACAAATTCTGATAACACAGCATTCAGTGACCAAACTTTCATTAGCATGAGTTGAATAGAGATTTGACTCTGATTTTTATCAAAAGAAGTTCTGTGATCAGTGAGAATATCAGGTACTCAATATTGCTCAGAATATGCCTCTGAATCAAGTTCCAGGTTTTTCACATTCAAGCAGAATAAAAGGATTTTAATCTTCATTATCAGCTTATACACAATATATTACAGGACTGGTGCTGAAGTTAAAATTCCACCAGTAATTTATCCTTGTGACATTTATTGGTCTTACTCACGATCAGACTTATTAAACCAGATGCTATACAAATTACAGAAAGACAGATCCTATGCTTTGAAAAGCTTAATAATTCAAAGTGCAGTATCCTCCTGGAGACAATACAAAATGCTGGAAATATCTGTGATACAATATTATAAATGACTCTGTATCATTCTTAGCTTTTGGTCTTTTACAATACCTTGAATATTACTTTTCTTTTTAGCACCATGATTTTATTTTCCAACATTATAAGTAAATTGGTTTTAAGAATGAATCTCTGCTATAAACGCCACTAGGGTATATTCCTATAGCTGTATTAAATACATTATTGTTTGGGGTTATTTCTTGTTGATATTTTATTTGCTTTAAATGTGTTTTCATTTCTTTTTATGCTCACTTGATATACAAAACAAGGGATAGCTAACTAGACATTTGTTATTCGCTTACAAGATGGTTATTGAAGAAGGTTTAGGAAAAATATTTTCAATATAACATTTCAGAGTTAAGTAATGGTATGAAGGTTTTAAATTCTTACAGTTTTTAAAACCCTGGGGGTTTGTCTTTTTTTGGGGCGCTGGGGGGAAGGAGACCATGCTTTGGTTCTTTATAAAGTAGCATAATCAAGTAAAGGAAATAACCATATGTAGTGGATTAACCCTGGCTAAGTGCTAGGCACCCATCAAAGTCTCTCAATCACTCCCCTCCACAGCTAAACAGGGGAGAAAAAACATAAAGAAGTATTCATGAGTTGAGACAAGGACAGGGAGAGATCACTCACTAAATACCATCATGGGCAAAACAGGCTAGAATTAAAATATTAATTAAATTTATTACTAGCAGAACCAGAGCAGGATAATAAGAAGCAGAATAAAACCTTCAAAACACTTTCCCCCACCCCTCCCTCCTTCCTAGCCCTACCTCCTACCCCAACAGTACACGGAGACAGAGAACAGGGGCTATGGTCAGTTCGTCACCTGTTGTTTCTCCCATTGCTCATGGAGAGGAATCCTTCCCTTCTCGAACATGGGATCCCTCCTGCAGGAGACAATTCTCCATGAAATTCTGTAGTGTGAGTCCATCTCACAAGCAGCAGTTTCCTTGTGAACTGCTGCAACGTGAGTTCATCCCACAGGTAACAGTCCTCCCAAAACTGCTNAGCCCTACCTCCTACCCCAACAGTACACGGAGACAGAGAACAGGGGCTATGGTCAGTTCGTCACCTGTTGTTTCTCCCATTGCTCATGGAGAGGAATCCTTCCCTTCTCGAACATGGGATCCCTCCTGCAGGAGACAATTCTCCATGAAATTCTGTAGTGTGAGTCCATCTCACAAGCAGCAGTTTCCTTGTGAACTGCTGCAACGTGAGTTCATCCCACAGGTAACAGTCCTCCCAAAACTGCTGCAGTGTGGCTCACTCTTCCACAGGGTGAAGTCCTTCAAGCACAGGCTGCTCCTGTGTGGGGTCCTGTCTCCAGGGGCCTCCCACAAGGTCACAGCTTCCTCTCACGCATCCACCTGCTCTGGTGTGGGTCTTCTCCACAGGCTGCAGGTCCATCCCCATGCACCTCCATGGACTGCAGGGGCACAGCCTGACTCACCATGGTCTGCACCATGGGCTGCAGGGGAATCTCAGCTCTTGTGCTTGGAGCACTTCCTCCACTTCCTTCTTCATGGACCTTGGTGTCTACAGAGTTGTTNTGTGTGGGGTCCTGTCTCCAGGGGCCTCCCACAAGGTCACAGCTTCCTCTCACGCATCCACCTGCTCTGGTGTGGGTCTTCTCCACAGGCTGCAGGTCCATCCCCATGCACCTCCATGGACTGCAGGGGCACAGCCTGACTCACCATGGTCTGCACCATGGGCTGCAGGGGAATCTCAGCTCTTGTGCTTGGAGCACTTCCTCCACTTCCTTCTTCATGGACCTTGGTGTCTACAGAGTTGTTCCTCTCACATGTTCTCACCTTGCTCTTCTCTGACAACAATTACATCTGCAGAATAACTTTTTTTCCTTCTTCTTAGATATGGTATCACAGAGGCATTACCACCATTTCTAATTGGTGCAGCTTTGGCCAGTGGCACATCCATCTTTGGAGCCACTAGCAATTGGATCTGCTGGACATGAAGGAAACCTCTGGCAGCATCTCACAGACACCATCCCTGTAGCTCCCCACTACCAAAGCTTGGACATGCAAATCTAATACGCCAGAGAAACACACGAGCAGGCTTATTTCCACAGTTACGTGTGTAAAATGTACAAGTGATGCTAAATTTCTACTGAGGTGGAGGGAGACCTGCTGATGTATGAGTAGCAGTGCTCATAACGTGCAGTGTCCTTGAGTAGAGGAAGACACTACTCAGGGAACTCCTTTTTCTCTTATCTTAATTTGCCTGTTTGTGTAGAGGTTATATCTGTGTGTTTATATCTTCTTGTTGCTAGTGGTTTTTTTCCTAAATATGAGATAATATACATATCTGCAGAAATATAGTTCTTTTTTCTTTTTTTTTCTTTTTAAGCCCTAAGAACAGTCCTATCCAACTTATAAGGCTACATGTCTTTAGTGATCAGTAACTGACTATGTACATTTCATGGAATCATAGAATCTCAAGTTGGAAGGGAATGATAAGGATCATCGAGTCCAAATCCCTGCTTCTCACAGGACTACCTAAAACTAGTCCGGATAACTAAGAGTATCATCCAAACACTTGTTGAACTCTGACAGGCTTGGTGCGATATCACTTCCTGGGGACCCAGTTCCAGTGACCCATCACCCTTTCAGTGAAGAACCTTATCCTACTGTCCAGTCTGAACTTTGCCTGACACAACTGCATTCAATTTCCTCATGTCTTATTGCTGGTCAGCAGAGAGAAGACCTTCCCCTCCATGCCTTCCCTTGAGGTAATTGTAAATTGCAATGAGATCTCCCTCAGACCTCTCTTCTGCAAGCTGAACAAACAAGGTGATCTCAGTTGATCCTGGTAAGTTTTGCCCTTGAGGCCTTTCACTATCTTGGTCACCCTCCTCTGGACACACTCTAACAGTGTGATGTCCTTCTTATAGTGAGGCACCCAAAACTGCACTCAGGACTCAAGGTGGCTATACCCTCATGGATGTTTATTATCATCCTATGCTTGTGCATTCAAGAACTCTGATAAAATAAATAAACCATATCCAATATATTTTTAACTATACTAGTCTTTGGAAGAGATTCTTCAAGACAGTTATGATGGGCTTTTGTCTTAGAGTGAAATGAAATGGAACCTATTTGAAAATTGATTAGAACTGAGAAACAACTTAAAAATAGATCTTGCAGGACTCAGAATTATGCCTAACCTTTCTCGTACTTGCAATTATAAAGTTATTCTTTTTATGCATGCACACACACACACACGCATACACACACACACACAATCATTGAAGACTTGAATTTCAAACAGGAGTTTTGGCCTTCTAGAAGCAATGGAACTATGGTACAGTGGTACAATTTCTTATCATTCCCATCTACATCTACATGGAATAGCACTAAAAAAAAAAAAAAAAGGAAATCAGAATCATGCTTTGTTCATGTAAAGAAAATGCTATAAAACTTGTTAAGTAAATATACTTTTTTTCCTAACCTCTATACCTCCCTCACTCTTATAAATACATTAAACTTTCAGTTTTGTTTCTGAGCTCCTTTGGTGATATTTGGAATTCCTGTATTACAATGGAAACATAGTTTATTTGTACTGTTTCTAAGTACTTCTTATTATGGACAGTTTCTTTGGACCTCCAAATCCAAAAAGTAGCATACTGCTTATTTCCTTTATACCAAAAGATAAGCATGGTATTGGCATAACAAGGAACAGCATATATGAGGAAATTTCATTCAGAAAATTTTTCAAGTAATGACCTGATATAATTAGTAAACCTGATGTTAACTTCCAGCCAAACTGACTTTTTTTTCCCTGTGCATTACTGCAGCCAATGATTATAGGCTGATGTTTGTGTAATATTTAGCATGTCATCAGAAACAAAATATTTTGTCCGCACTGAAAAATCACCTGTCATGGTGGCAAACTTAATATGTTATGCAATTATGGCTTGAACACAAATTTAAAATGCTTGAAAATGAAAAATGATCTCATGGAACAGAATGTATATGTGCCTCAAATGCTGGTAACTGTTAAAATATTGTGTAAACCTGTATTTTGAAGATTTAAGATTATCACTGACCTTGAACAAACAGAGGACAATATTTTTTCATTGTTTCGAGATAAAATTTTGAAGAAATGCAGATAAGCAGATGATCAACCTGCACTCATATTTTTAAGGAAGGTGAAGTAGATCGCACGCCACATGAGAAAGTTAATGTCTATTAACTAGCGTTATAAACTCCGCTTCTCATTACTGTTATTTGTGCCATGAGTTACATTTCTGTAGTAGTAGCTTACAGAATTAATTCTTAAAAGCAGATCTTAACAAAAGTATTTCCCTGATACACCATTATATGTTTTGCACATCCTTCACTGCTTACAAACCAGTGGGAGTAAGTGGAGTACTATCCTGAAGAACTTACTGTTTCATTCCCTCTTCCATGCAAGCCAGAAGGGGAAGAAATGCCAAGGAAGCATGAAGAATATTATATACAGCTACTAAAAATAATATTTCTTTGCTTGTTTTGCAATGGGACCAGTGATGGCAGCTTATTAGAATGATTGTGTGCAAACAGCAACAAACCAGTATGTTGAAAACAAAGACAGTATGTTGAAAGATTACAGAATTAAAAGAGCAAAATTGATTGTGATTTCTGTAATATTTAGAGCAATATAAAACAGATTTTCATGCAGATCTTTAGGTTTGTGGGTATGGACTGAATCCACACTAAAAAATTTAATCTGTTGTTTCTATCCTATATTTCTATATTTATAGATATTTTGCTTACAGAGCCAGATGAAACAACTCTCTTTGAAATACTAAAACATATTTCAAGCTCAATTACACACAGAAAGAAATCCCTTTTGTCAGTTTTTGAAGTTAAACACAGAAATCATAAAATATTACAGTTTTTCATTTAAAGATCCATATTACAAATAACTTTTTCTACTGACTTGTGGGTTTTTGGTGGTTTTTGGTTAATATTTTCTTTAGGAAAGGAAGCCTTTATGAAGATTTTTCCTTTTTTTAAAGTTCTTGTGAACTTCTGCATTGTGTTAATCATCAGTCATTATGAAAACTTGATGTACACAATTTTGCTTTGGAAGTCAAAAACCTGAAAGAATTCCAAGTGTCATAAACCATCAATCTCATAATAAATCGCAAATATTCAAACCCATGCAGGTAATATCAGCATGAAAGAATAGCAATTTGATAATTAATCATCGGATTTTTTGCACAACGATTTTATACAAGAAGTGCTGCTAGGAAACCCATTTGTGTAAGTTAAAATCCAATATAATTTTCATTATTCAGGTTTAATTCATTTGTTTGTTTTTTTTTATTTTCAGTTGTGTGTATTCTGTAGGTGAAGACTTGGCTGTACTTTACACACAGGAACTTGTTTTTGATCTATCTATCCTGAACCCACCATGCTGATGCTGATAGCAAGTACTCAACAGCCTTAAATCATATACTAAACTGTATTATACTAGGTTTGAGATTAAAATTTTGGGCTTTTTTTGTATTTATTAGAGAGAAGTAAGTACCTTCTGAATGTGTTTCATGACAGATTTTTTATTTTGCATTGAGATAAATCAAGTTATTGAAACTGTCTATTTATTTCTGATGTCTCCAAAAGAAGAAAGAGGTTTCAAGTGATAAACTCTGGTTTAGGTTTCTGACTTAGAAACTTAAATTGGGATAAATCAGTTTCATCAAACCTGGCTGAAAGAAGGGAAAGAAGTAAGGGAAGGAGGAAAACAAAGGATAGATTCAGCTATCACAGTGGTTATACTATTAGAATGATTAATGCTACTTTGAATATGACTGTGGAAGTCATAATCACAACTCCTTATTATACTGTTGCTAGACACTAACTTATGTAATTAATGTTGTAGTGTAAGAAATAAGTAAGGGACATTCTGGAATATAGGTTTTTTGCACATGAAATTGTTCTTGATTTTTCACTCTAAAGTAATGAAAGTTATGCTTCCTAATTCAGCTTTCAGATGAGATGAAGTAAAAAGGTGATATAAAATATGAGGGACAAAGTACTTGAAAGAAGTGCTCACACAGCATAGATAATCTGATATTTTCTTAAAATATAAGCAAGATGGATTCATAACTGAACTACAAAAAAGTATGACTAGAAAAGCTCTAAAATTCAAGAGAAATCTTGTAAACATTTTGCCATGTTGATGAAACAAAGGTTTAACTAGTGCAAATGTGTTAATTTTTTAATTGATGAAGGTAAATTCAGTGAACAAATTCAATTAATAAAATTTCAAATCTATTTAAATCAATATGTAACCTACCTTTGCTGTTGGTGGATAGGGAGGATGTGTCTGAAATCATGTTTGTTTGTTTTTCTATTGGTTTGTTTTGGCAACTAAAATATTCCTGTTGACTAGGAAAACATTAGTAAGTAAGCAGATGGTCATTTTGATTACTAAACAGTAAGAAGTGTAAAAGACACTAGAGCTTTATGTGATGTCCATAATTTCCCCTCATTGAACCAACAGTAGTAAACAATATGGTTAACTATATGGCATATTTATGAACAGCAGAATCTTGAGAATTAAGCTTTTTAACTTTTGAAGGTGTTTTTTTTTAAATTCACTTAGTCACAATTTACTTTTAAGTACTCAACAAAATATAATGATAAGTAAAAGATGCTCTGAGTTTTTAATTAGATCTTAAAGATTGCATGAAAGACAGACTCAACTGTTTGCAGTGCAATATACAGCATTTTTTTCTGCTCATGTATTCCTACGGGGCAAGAGAGATTTAATGAGAACTATCAGATAGAAAAACTTTCAAAATTAATGTAAAAAAAAAAAAATTAGGTTGTTCCCAGATTTTCGTGAGAAGAGATATGTAAAAGGACAAATATTCACCTTCATTTTGTAGAGTGCAAAAATATATACAGAAATCCCATGCCCATTTAAACAGAAAAAATTATTCTCCTATATATATATGCATGAAACACTATTTATTCAAAGCTTTTTAATTTATTGCCAAACAAATTCCACATGCCTACTGCAGAATTTACAGCTTGCACACATGCAAAGAGTACCTTTTGAATTACAGTCCTATCATGTGTGTCCTACAAGAGAATGCAGAAAGCAATGCTTTAAAATCAACCCTTCATTATAGTATTTCAGTATTTTAGCTGGAATATTTTAACAAATGTCTTCATCAGCACTGTCGTTTCTTTAAATGAAATTTGATAATTACATCTTATGGAACATGACTGCTATTTTGAAAAATGTCTTTGAGTCTCCAATATTTTTTTGGCTGGAAAAAAGTATTTTGCTATATGATTGAGAGAAACAAAGCTTGTTAATGAAACAAAATCTGGTTCTTCATCTGACAAACAGCAGATTAATAGACATTACAGGACACACAGGTCTGGTGTTCCTTGTGGAGTCTCTCCACCGACACTTTTCTCAGAAGACAAATCAAGAAAAGGAAACACTTTGCCAAACAAAAACAGTTTCTCCAAACAATAAATAAAAATTTACAGAATTTGAAACCAAGAATTATTGGTAGTATTGACATGGCATTTTAAAACATATGACTCTTCTTGAAATAAAAATAGGCGTTGTGGGGTTATATTTTTTGTTCCATTGTTTGGGGTTTTTTCCTCATATGTTCTTCACCTAAGATGAGAGATTTACAGAGGATCATCTGAACATTTAACTCAGATGTACAACTCTGTACAGCAGATGTTCTATCCTAAAACAAATGTCCTTCCTCAAAACACATATTATTCCAAGGACTGAAAAATCTGTATTCTAGGTTCTGTCAGTATTACATTTATAAATTCCATTTAAACCAATCTTGCCACAAGCTCAGAACTGATATTTAGAACAGTATGTATTTAGCTGAGTTATTCCACTGTCGTGATTTCACACTGCAGTTAGGTAATCCAAAGTCCTGGAGTGAGGATTTACTCTTGTCTGAAAAGGCAACCCCCTACAGATGTAGTGCCTTTATGCTGCTGTAGCATAGATACCAATAACCCATATTGTCTATCATGATGGTTCTTAAACCTTTTATCTTTCATGAGAATTTTTTTAGTTGGTTGGTTGGCTGGGTTATTCTTTTTCTGCATCTCCTTTGCTGCTGGATACATGCTGTCCCTGAGATTGGTTCTCCACCCACCACTCTTCCAACAGAGAACTGAGCTCTCAATTCCACACTAGACCACAGTGGCAAGGAAGACAAGCAAGTAAAGATGGTAGGAAAGATGTATCCACAAGGCCATATTTATCTATATAATGACTTATGCCTGCCAAGAGGTGACGAGAGTATTCCCACATAGGAGTCTGATGTGGAGCTATGGCATCTTCTGTTAGCACTGTTTCCCCCCCGGGATAGTCTATAAAGTGCTTAACATCTTTTCACTCTCTGAAAAACATAGATAGCCTTGTCCTGGCCACAGATCCATGTTTATGAATGTCATGACAGATCATCCTCATGGAAGATGCAAGTGTGGAACTACACAAGTACACTTTTCCAATAGTCTCATTTTGTATCAGTAGAAGAACTTTGAAAATTAGTACAGCTTGTGTCAAGGCCCTGTTATGCATCCTGGACTTTATTAATAATATGAGATCTTTTACAAAACCCAAAATATTTAATGCTGTGTCACACTGAAATGTCATACTTCATAAAAAATAGTGTGGTGGTTTTCCTCTTTCTCTTTCTAAACTGTTAGTTCATTTCCCAGAAAGTAATAAAAAATTATTATTATAATAAATAAACTAGACTTTCAGATCTAGCTGATCTTTGTTTTCAGCTGAAAAAAAAAAGAAAATAACAGAAAACAAATTATAATAACAATAAAAAACCAGCCAGTTCCAAGGAAATATTTTCTCTGGATTAAACACTGGAAGTTTATAATTTCATATCTACTTGTCATTCACTTCAATATTTTCTTTACATCATGGGTTAGGAAGCCAATGTGGCAGGACTGCTGACATGTGATTGTTTATGTTTCAGTGGAAAGAAGATCTCTCTGACCAAGTAAATTTCATATCATGCTTATTTTATTGCTGTTGAATAGGTTCTACAATTTATAGCTTGGCAGCAAATGAATGTGGGGGCATACTTGAACATACAACAGATGAATGTTGCTATATTTTTATTTAAAATGTTATATTCTGATCACCTCAATCTCATTAATATAATGAATAAAACAGATGTGTGCTTAACATTTTGAAGAATAAGATTTTTCTCTGTTCCTTTGGGATTAGATTTTTTTGTGATTTGGACTTGCTTCATAATCATAAAATCTGTTGCCAGTTGAGTATGGGACAAAAGCAAGCTTCTATACCTTTGTTAATGGTCCAGAGAATATGCAATAAAGGTACCTAAAATTATTGCCAATTTTTGGAGGAAAGTGAAGAAGGAAAATATGTTTTTAAAATACATTTTAGCATTGCTTAAATGTAATACCTGTTACATAAATCAGGAAAGCAATTATTAAAGGTAGAGCATTTTTTTATTATTTGTAAAAGCATATTGCAGAAAGCAACCATAAAAATGCTCAAATGAAAATGAAATCAGAAGGAATACTATTGCTGTTTTATTTCAAAAATCAAAAATAAAAACAAACAAACAAAAATCCAACCCTCATGTTTGCCTCAAGCATAACCGATTTGGCAAACAGATTTGTTTTCACTTCTGTACAACATTTGTTTAATGCTTTTTACTAATGAATGTGTACTTATGAAAAGGCAGCATATCATTCAAAAATAAACTGAAGCAAACTTTGGCAATGTATCAAGGCTGCATGCTATTTATTAATCTCTTGGATGAATGCTGCTTCATTTTAAGGCTTGGAATTAATTAATTGCATTCTGTGCCACCTATAGAGAAGAGGTGCACTTTATAGAAAATCCTCTCAGAGATAAATGAATATGCATCTCTAATTTTTTCCTTGGGAAAGGTTCCTGGCTGCAGTCCTCTAGCTAGGGAAGCGTTCCGTTTTCTGTCTAAGAACAATATCACACTTCTTTCCTTCCAGTTCATGGCACTTGCCCTTCATGAAAGCAAAGGGTGCAAAGCAGTTACAAATATTTGTGAAGACAATAGCAGGCAATATCTCTCTTCCTTGCGAGATACAAATACTAATATATTCACCAATTATAGCTCACAACAAAGAGAAAATTGCACTTCTGTACCTTGAGACCAGAGCTGTTTTATTACTGCTGCATTTTATTCAGGATAGTCTAAAACAGGTTTTACTCTAATGAATACCACAGGCCAAGTTTTCAACAGCTTTAAGCCTGCTGGGCATATGGTGGCACTGCATTTCTTTATACAAATACTATCTTCAATTCTCTGTAGCAACCCGGGGCAGTGTATGTGTGGAAATGCCACTATAAGTGGAATATCTGTTAGACAAAAAAGGTCATTTCAATGTTGATCATGTTTGAGCTTGGGAGCTCTACATCTCTCCTCACGTACAGACATTTTGGGGATGTAATTGCTATCGTCAGAGAATCTGATGACTTTTCCTGCACAGGATTTTCTACTACTTTCTAGTACTTATTTAAATTACATCTTCATTTTATTCAATTCAACATCAATGAAACAAAATGTCTGTCACATTGTTAGGCAAATATAATTTTTTTTTCATGCTGTTTGTATGAAATTTTATTCAAAATCAATTACATGAGGAAGTAATTTTTCAAGTAGAACTGTTTATTTAAAAATATATCATGATCTATTTGATTTTTGTATTTTTCAGGACTGCTGATTACAAGAAAATCTTGCTGTCATAGCTTCTTTTGCACATTAGCAACACTGGCTTGCTGTTTTTGTTGCCTAGTACTGCATCAATTCCAGGGAAGTGATTGAAAAATAGACTGAACAACTTATTGAAATGAATTTTGGGGAAAAAAGTGTCACAGTAATTTATTAAATGCATTCTTGACTGTGATGGTGTAAAAAATCTTAACCATTTCCTTACATGGTAGCTATCTATCTGTCTGGACTCTGGAATGAGCAAGAATTCTGATTCTGATATTTGTTTAAGGAGTAAACTCCTTTTTATCCTTAAAGACATTGGTTCAAGTCCAGTTCACATGGTAGCCACTGAAAGTAATTATCTTTGAATGATTAATGAGGAATGAATTGGTAGTCTCAGTCCATTTCCCAGCACAAATCATAAAACTCAACATCAAAACTATCGTTAATTAATTATGTCAGCACAGAGATCGAGGTTTAAATGTTCATGAATGGATTACTTTTTAAGTTCTTACACAGTACTGCCAGTTTATGACTGAGCCATTTCTAAATTTGCATTGGCTCTCCTACTCCTGCCAGTAGCTGCATTTACTTACTTCAGATTGACATGTTTCTTAACCATTGGCTTCATATGTCATTTATTTTTTCATTCTCAACTGCAGATTGCACTTTTATTTTCAAAGTATTTACAGATGCTGTACTAAAAAAGCATATGACACATGTTGTATACAAAGAGGCCTTTCCTAGACAATTGTGACCTGTATCTGGCTATTTCTTTATTTATGTTTTTATATAAGGCTTTATTAAGCAGGTGGACTCCAGATGAGGAGTACCTACTGGTTCAAGAAATGGATAGAATTAAGGTGAATTATACATTCTGTGCAGTCCCTTCATAAAGATTACTCCGGGTTCTCTCTGCAACTCAGTTTTCTACAGCAGAGAAGAGAGAAAATACTTACATTCTGAAATCTTGAAAGGCTCTTTCAAATGTAGGCCCACTGAGACTTTGAGGTGAAATAAATTAGTTAAGAAACTAAATACTCAGTTTTCTTGATATAATTTGTTTATCACAGAGGTTTGGACCTACACACGACAGTGGAGAGAGGAGGGAAATATTATTGCAAATAATATACATTGGTATAGTTAACTGTATCATAAACAAATTCATACTCACAGGTCCAAACAGTCTAGGAGATTAAGTTCTGTGGGTATCTTATTCTGGGATGCAAATTTAACCTTGAAAAAGGCTGACACTCTTTTGATCTTTTTCACCTGGAATTCCTGGCCTGAATTCTGTATTTCCTACATAGGTCACAAAACCCTCAGGGGAAGACAAAAAGAAACCAACACACCAAAAAAACGCAGCCCAGAACACAAAAAAAACACAGCCCAAACTGCTGCAGCTTTCGCATTCAGCAAAGGCTTTTATGCCTTAGGACAGAATAAAGGATATGTAACTCATTGTTAGATTGCAAGAAGATTAAAAGAAAGCGCTCTACTGAGAACCTGTATAATGATGGCTCCAAGGACACACAAGGAATTTGTTCCACATGTACGCATCAGGGTTTGTTAATTTTGCTGTCACCCACAGGGACTATTCTCTTTCAGCTGGTATTTAAAAAAAAATCATCAGAGACAAGGAGTCTGAGCCTTATTTCTCATTTTGAAGAATAAGTTAATAGCAGATCACACATAATGTTTATAGAATTAGTTTAGTGAGAAGAAATTTGGTGCAAATTGTCAGTTTGAAATATAGAAATGTATGGTACTTCCCCTTCAGCGAATTCATTGCAACTCAGCAATTCGAGTACTTTGTATGTGGAGACAAGTGTCAAAGCGGATGTACAACAGCCTAAGAATATCAGTGTCACACTTGAGTGAAGCTTCCTGATATATCATCCATGACACATAATTTATTTTTGAAAATTCTCAAGACACAATTTTAAAAGTAGAAATATATTTCAGGGGTTTTGTGGGATTTTTTTCTGTTTTGTACTATTTCCAATGACCTACAAAATTTGCTCTGTTAGAGTGGAAGAGAAGAAATGGAAAGAGAACTATAAAGTTTAAAAGTCATTCTGAGAGGCAGAAGAATCAAAGAGAATGAATTCATTTATCACCACTGTGTAAAGAGTAAAATGCATATCAGGAAGAGAAAAAGTTCTTAAGATGTTTTGAAGGAAATGATCCTGTTGAGGTATAGCTGTCTAGCTTTACAGAAAAACAACATATGCATACAGTTTACTGGTTTTGAGTTGTGTTTTCACTCCTTCTGTTTAAGTGCTTTATAAAATTAAGATTCATTTAAGATACCAGGAAGGGGTGGTTATTGGCTATTTCATATATTTCCAGGCAATTGTCCCAGAGTAAGCAGAAAAATATCATAAAAGTCTTAAAAAAAAACTAGTTAATCAGAATTAAAGCACAGGGATTTGTCATTATTTCTATAACAACAATTAAAAAAAAATAGCAAAGAAGAGAGATTCTGAATAGATATTTATTAGCTTAAGGTATTACAGAACTTAAGAGAGCTGTTGTTAAATTAACCCATATGAATTATTTAGTCTAGGTATATAGCATCTTATCAAGATATTGATGTATAACTAGCAGGGAAAATGGTTATACTAGAGAAGATAGTATTCACATTTCTACATTATATCTACCTGTTTCTGGGTATGATTCTTCTGGGAAGTCCTATTAAGCCTGAATTTCAAAAGGAAAGACACCATATTCAGTAAGGAAGCCAAGAGTATCTACTTGTTTTTATTTATTTAGGCAAAAAATATTAGATTTCTACATATACACAGTTCATGCTAGGTTAGACTTGTCTGGCTGGCAGGTTACCACCAAGCCACTCTTTCACTCACTGTCTTTAATGGAACAGGGGAAGAAAATAAGATGAAAAAGCCAATGGGTTCAGATAAGCATAGGGCAATAGCTTGCCAGTTACTGTCACAGGCAAAAAAAGACTTGGTTTGGAGAAAAATAATTTAAGTTATTGTTAATTGCAAATAGAGTGGGTCTGTGTTTTGGATATGTGCTGAAAACTCTTGGTAATTCAGGGATGTTTTAGTTATTGCCCAGAGTCAAGACCTCTTCTGCTTCTTTCACCACTACACCCGTGAGGAGGCTCAGGGTGCACAAGGGGCTGCGAGGGGACACAGCTGGAACAGCTGACCCCAAATGACTAGAGGGATATTTCACACCCTATGGCATCTTGCTCAGGATTTAAACCTGGAAGAAGAAGAGGGAAGGTGGGGGTAGGACATTTATATTGATGTCACAAAACCATTATGTATGATGGAGCCCTGCTTTCCTTTAAATGGCTGAACAACTTCCTGCCTATGGAAAGTAATGGTTTAATTCCCTATTTTGCCTTGCTTGTGCATGCAACTTTTTCTTTACCTATTAAACTTTTTTTATCTGAATCAATGAATTTTCTCACCTTTACTCTTCTGATTCTCTCCCCCATCTCACTGGGCAGGGATGGGATGGGATGGGATGGGATGGGATGGGATGGGATGGGATGGAATGGGGTGGGTGAACAGCTGTGTAGTTTTTAGTTGCTGGCTGAGGTTAGCAGTGATATGCTGTTACTCTGCTCTAACATGGGTTTCCTTTCATGGGTACAGTCCTTCGTGGACTTTTCCATCATGGGTCCTTTCTAAAGATTCCACTGCTTCAAGAACTGCTCCAGACAGGGTCCTTTCCATAGAGTTCAGTCCTCCAGGAATAGATTTCTAGATTGGATCCCCCATGAGTCACCAGTTTTGCCAGCAAGCCTGCTCCAGCATGAGTTCCTCTCCCTGGGCCTCAGCTTCTGACAAGAGCTTGCTCCTGTGTGGACTATCCATGGTCTGCAGCTTCCTTCAGGCATCCACCTGCTATGGCATGGTGTCCTCCACAAGCCATAGTATGGATTATCTGCTCCAATGTGATCCCCCATGGGTTGCAGGGGGATAGCCTGTCTCATCATGCACTTCATCACAGGCTGCTCAAGTGTCTGAAGCACCTCCTCCCCCTCTTCTGCACTGACCTTGGTATCTGCAGAATTGTTTCTCTCACGATTTTCCTCACTTCTCACTCCCTAAATACACCTTCCTGAGATGTCACTCCCTTGGCTATGGGGCTCAGCCATGCCCTGTGGTTGGTGGGTTGGAGACAGATTGAACTTTCTGTGTCCAGCACGGGGCACGCCCAGATCCTCCTCACCCCTGCCTGGGCCTGACAGAGGCAGGCCTAGGCATCTGCGTCATATAAAAGAAGTAAGAAACCAATATGCTTACAAAAAGAAACTAGAAAATAAAACTTCTGAAGGAATATGAAAACAATTTACCACCAACCACCAAGAGGAGAAATTTAAAACCAGAACCATTCATGTGGTTGGGAACCTTGCACACAGCAGCTCTTTATAGTCTTTAATGGGTAACTGGCAATGATTATGGTTTTTAGGTGATCAGAGCAGAGCCAGTGGGAGACTAAGTTGCTCAGAAAACCATTTGAATAGATTATTTGTTTTGAAAGAAGTCAGTGCAAAACAAGTAAGGAAAAAAAGCTAATAATTTCTGTAGCTTTCAGCTTTTCTCACAGGCATCTGATTGTAAACTTATGATACTGTTAATATACTAGTGCTTTTGCTTTTGATCTTCAACAACTGGTTAAAAATTACATTACAAAGTTTTTAGAATCATACTGATTTCAATTTCACTCTGAAATTCTTCTGACAGGCTTTTTATCCCAAAAGGAAATTAATGGACCTTTTTGAAAATACTCTTCCTTGTTTGCATTGATGTTAGATGTGATTATTTCACTGTCTAAACAAAAATACTCCCTATAACATGACCAAGGGCTGTTCTCTAACAGCCTTTTGTTGAAGTGTGCATGAAGAAGGAAAGCTGGAATAAAATACCTCCAAAAGTACAATAATGCACAACAAAACCAAATTTTAATTTCAGGAACTCTCTCTGAAGACAGTGAGAAGGTTTATTGCATAACAGGTTTTTTGAAAGAGAAGAAGGTAAAGAAATAAAAGCTGGCGTTGGTGACAGGCAAAAAGTTGTACTTTTGCATTTAGATCTTATTTATTATTATATTTCAGGACTAAGATATTACAGGCAGAAAACAAATGTATTCTTCACTGCCCTTCTATTGATACTCCCAGGTGAGTCATTTCATCTTTTACATAGTTCTGCTGATAAATCAATGAAGTTCTGCTTCAACAAGTCAATATATGCTGAAATGTTGCAATTAAGTTTTAGGCCATACTATAGAAATGCACATGTTGGATGAATATTGAACCAGCATTTATAAGGAAATGAGTGGACAGACATGAAATACATAGCTCTATACACATTATCAGATAAAGGTGTCCTCAGCAGCTACACTGTGTCTTTTCTTATAACTCTTTAGTGAATTGGTGTTAAAAATAACAAAGAATATTAATAAAGTTATGAAAAAATAAGATTGAAAGAAATTTGAAGACTATCTACTCCGTTCCTGCAATGCAAAGTCAAAAATATTTTTCCTATTCTTGCAAAATGTTTATTTATGCTTTACAGATTTCCATTAATGGAGGGTTTGGAGCATATGTCCTTCTCCCTCAATCTATTAAAAATGCTGTACTGTTTTTATGAACTGAGAAGTTCTGTTTGAAGTTTTTTCTTTTATCTTTTGCAAAGTTTGTTGTCTATATATCTGCAGTCAAATTCTTTTAGGAAGTAGATAAATATCAGTGTTGCCAAACCTGAAATGGGCACCAGCACCCTGTTACTGAGATTGTCTTTGCTCTCTGACATTTCTACTTGTGGAAATATGTATAGTCAGACACACAATTCTGGTTGATTACCCTGACTTAGACTGTGGAGATCACAAGCAAGGCTGCCCAGTGGGTAACCCCAGACAGTACCAATCACATAACTTAGTATCTCTTTCCCATTTCTTGACTCTCCTTCTAGCTGTCCTCGTAGCTCCCTTTTCTAAAGATTACTTAGAGAAGATTTTCCTTAGAAAGATTTCTTGGTCTCCTTTCAAGCATGTAACTCTCATTTAATTACTTTTCCCCTTTAGTCTC
Source organism: Orthonyx spaldingii (assembly GCA_013397795.1). Taxonomy (NCBI): domain Eukaryota; kingdom Metazoa; phylum Chordata; class Aves; order Passeriformes; family Orthonychidae; genus Orthonyx; species Orthonyx spaldingii. The sequence goes on from VZTJ01006732.1 coordinate 127,916, forward strand.
AATTTTGCTACATATATACCCAAATGTTCTATTTCTTATACTATTACCAAGGTAATCTCTGACCTTTCTAGTATTACAGATCTAGTTATTAAGGTGCTGTTGACATCAGAAAATTCTACTTCTATAAAGGTCCCCAGTACCCCTGCCAGCAGTCTGTGGTATTTAGTCAGTTCTCACATAACTGTCCCCTAAGCAACTGTGAAATGTGATGGTCCTTCATAGTGCAATCATTAACATTTGCCAGCTGTTGCACTGTAATCTATTACATCCAAAAATTTCTCGTGTCACAACCAGTAGTTTTTCATATCCTGTTCAGTCAGCTTAATAGCAGGCCAGGTCATCGTCGGTAGCTCACTTACTTGCCTATCTCTGTAGCCTAACATTATTCTCCTTTATTGGGGGTAGAGGGCATGTGAAGTTCATAATACTAATATTTAGTTGAAAAGAATGCAAAGCTTACAAATTCCATGGCTCTAGTCTCAACAAGCAAGTCTATAGCTTCACCACAGCATAGAGCATTTCTTATTGCCTGCTTAGTGAGAAATGTAATTTTTGCCTTTATACATTAAAGCATGTTAAAATGTACCCAATATCCAACTTCCTTACCTCCAACAATACCTTTCTGTGGTTCATTAACTACAGCACAAAAAATATTGGCAAATGGCTTCAGATGCACTCTTTTGAATTTATGTAAAATCACTAGAATATCAACTGCAACTATCACACAGTTTATGATGTGTGATACTTCCACAAAGACAAATTCTTTCTCAGCAAGCAGAGCCAGAGGTGTCCTGCAGTGTGTGCAGTAAAATTGGTTTTGTTGATTAGTTAGCTCATGCAGCAAACAAAACATTGAGTTCTCAACCAAAACCTCAGGCTGTGAAAGTCACTTTACAGTTAAGTTCACAGCTAAGTGTTGTTATAATACTTATGCCTTACTGTAAATATTCTCTAACCACCTTTTTTTCCCTGCAGTTTTGCCTTAAATTTTGTCTATGCTTATGGCATATATCTCATTACTCATTAAATAAAAAAGGCATGCAGAATATAAATTCATTAAACCACTGTTGAATATTTACTATTTTGATGAAATGAGGCAATAAATAAATAAATTCAGTATTCTTCCCATTAAAGCAAAAATACATAATTTTAAATAGAAGGTTTTTTGATTGCTTTCTTTACATGTATATCTTCAGCAGTACTTAAATAAAACTTTGCATAAAACTTTTGTTCTTTTTGTTGTTGGGATCATGGTTAGAAATTAAGCAGGAAGAGAAAGGCCTTATTAAAGAACTACCTTCCACTGTTCTCTTCTGGGCAGAGACTACAAATCAGTAGTAAAGGAAGGCTGCTTGCATTCCCTCCAAAGAAGAGGCTGAGAAAGTACTAATGGTTCTGGAGAAAGGTGAAAGAATATAGATCAAATTATCACTAGCATTATTAGACTAGATCTGCATTTCCCTGTCTGTGGGAAACCTGTTATCTGAGACCTGGAACGGTCCAAAGATCTATTGATGTATTGTAAGAAAAGTTCAGAAGGGTGGCTGAGTGTACACAGGTGTTTGATTAACTGAGAAACTAAAGTCAAAGTTACAGGAAAACAAAGGATTACCTCTGATTTTCAAGTATCTTTCTACGTATATCAAGTAACATGGTTTAAAACAGATTAGAATTAGTAATCTGTGGATTTATTATCATGATTTATCAATGCAATTCATCAGTAGCCAGTGAACTATACATCCATGATCAATATCAGCAATAAAGTAAATAAATGGCAACATTATAAACTGACAAAATATTTATAAAAACTTAGTTTGCTATACACTCCTCTACAGCTATTTAAAAAATATTCTTATGCCTTATCAGTTTCAATGATTTGTCCAGTTACATCCACATTTCAAACAATTTATAGATGTGGCAAAACCCTACTTCACACTTTCACTGCATAGAAGGTTTTAAGAACAGTCATTTCCATGGGTGGAAGAGTGAGAGGGGGTTGAATCTACAGTGAGTGGTCAGCATCTCAAATAATTTGCTAGGAGAGACATGATGATAATGATGGCTTCTAATTTCTTGCTCCAGAATCAGATTGTAATAATTTTTGCATGTTGTTAAAACACTCTTCACTTTGTTTTTCTTCATGGTTCTACAAGTCCATCTTGCATCTGAATTTACTGTGTATCAAATTCATGGCATTTTATGCATGTTAATGTAAGTAAAGCACAAAAAAATGTAACATAAGTGGAAATAAACACCAACCATCTATTTATCCAATTGAATTCAGGTAATTTATACTTTTTCCAGGTCAAGAACTAAAATAAATGCAAAGACACCTGGGCTGGAACCAGGGGAAGGAGCTTTTGGGTTCAAGTATTTTTTCTAATCCACACCATGAGCTGAAAATATTTTGCAAAATAAAAGCCAGATGAAGTTTGAATGAGGAGTGAGATAAAGAGCCAAAAGGCACTTATCTTTAAAATTTTCAGACTTATAAAAATTCAAAATAAATTACCTGCTTCCTGGAGACGAATTCAAAAGACAAACATCTTTGTTTCATAGATAGGAAATGCGCAAAGCTTCTACGCTACTAATGCTATTCACAACTTCCAGTACCATACTACAAAAATGTCAAAATCAATCAATGAGAAGTATGCCATTGGGTCATTTTTTTATTCCTCAGTTTGATGCCTGCTTGAAACTCACATGCCTACAGCTTTGTCTTTCATTTTATTTTTCTAAAATAATGCATGATCCCATTGATTTTAATAGCATGTGGGTCAAATTAGTAAAATATCTGTTTATCATCAAATACATTAACAGAAAAAATGCCAGTAATTTTTGTTTAAATTAAATTCATAGGTATTTTCCACAATCAAAACAATTTGCAAAACTGAAGCTTCATGGCTTAGCTGAAGGAAATGTGTCTGTTTCTGTATAGTGACTGACTCCATATAATACTTCTTCTGTGGAGTGAAATTCAAACATGCATACCTATTCAGGAAGGAGAGAAGAAGTTCTAATTTAATCTTAGTATTTACTCTAATTCACTTTTAATCATTCAAGATAGATGAGATGATATCTTGACATACTCCCTTTTTTTCACCTAATTTGACATTTCTCTATGAATGAACTGACTTCAAACTTTCCTTTCTGTCCATTAGCTTCTCAATTTAGTAAGTGGTAAGATTTTATTTGTCAGGTGAATGGATTAAATAAATCTTCCTTTTAGAAAACTAACAAAATAAATCCTGCTGATTTAGGGAAAACAAAAGCCTAAATAAGCCTCATAAAAATGACCAAGTTTTAATTGTGTGTTTGACTTAGGTCTAGTCAAAGTTCCTAAGCTTCATGACAAGCTTCATCTCACTAACTAAAATGCCTAGAAGCTTGCCTCTTCTGAACATCTTCAAAAATAATTTGTTCTCTCTCCCTCAGTGAATACACCTTTCTGAAAAGTATTGTTTCTATAAACCATACTCCATCAAATCAATGAATCTTGAAATGCTTTAGGACTTTTATAGTGTTCTCTCCAGTATACAACTTTCCCATGTAAAAATGAAGTTTCAAAACATTTTGACCAATTATTCTTTGCCATATCCATTATCCAGTTGCTCATTACAGTGGCATGATATAATCTTATCCTCCTGTTATTAACTAAGAAGTCCTTTTCTTTATTTTTTTCAAAGTTTGAGCTTTAGGAACAGAGACTCCTGTGACAGTGAAGGGTTGAAGTTCGTGATTTCTGGCACCAGAAAGACAACTCCTGCTCTATCTGCAGAGTACCAACTACAGAATAGGGTCCATCGCTTGATTGCAGAACAGGGTCCCTGAAACCCCTGGAACATGGATGCCCAGATGTTTTTCTCATCAGTCCTGCCAGTGAGGAGAGAAAGGGCCGATAGCTGGTTGTACAGCAGGAGTCAGAAACAAGGTTTTAGTTGGGATAATCATGATGGGTAGGTGAAAAGAAGGAATTGCTCTTTACATGTGAGAGAAGCAGGAATGCACGGTGCTTTGTGTAGGGACAAATGATAAGCCAGCTGAGACCCTATGAGTCAGGGCTGGCAAGCAGAGCAGCAGGGGTGATTTGATATTGCAGTTATCTGCTGTAGACTGCATAATCAGGAAGAAATAGATATTTCACAATCACAAGCTTTGTGATTGTGTCATGTGTGACATAACCATCCTGAATTATTCTGGAAGGACAGCACAGAAGGGCAAAAGCAATTTAGGAGTATATTGAGAACAGCTTCATGTCATAGAACTGATGAGTAAAGACATGCTGCTGGTCCTCAAATTTACAAACAAGAAAACAGTAGTTGAACGAGTGAAGGCTGAGCACAGCTTTGGCTGCTGCAAAAATGAGAATGTGGATCTCCTGAGAAGAGGTTGAAAAATTAAAAACAGGACAATATATCACTGCATTTCAGATCACATTTTGGGCTCTTCAGGAAATGTCTTTTAAGAGCCCAATGAAATATGGCTTGAGGGTAAAAAAGCTCTGTAGAGGGATCTGAGCTAGTGGTCCTAGGCCAGTTGAATGAGGTTCAACAAGGTCAAGTGCTACAACCTGCCCTTGGGTAACAACAACCTCATACAACACTACAGCTTGAGGAAGAGTGGTTGGAAAGATGTCCTGAGGCATATGAACCTGAGGGTGCATATGAACAGCCAGCTGAACATGAGCCAACATGTTCCCAGGTGGCCAAGAAGACCAATGGCATCCTGGCCTGTATCAGCAATAGTGTGGCCAACAGGACCACAGCAATTATTTTCCCCCTTTACTCAGCAGTGTTGAGGTTGTACCTTGAATGCTGTGTCCAGTTCTGGACCCCTCACTACGAGAAGGACATTGAGGTGCCGGAGCATGTCCAGAGAAGGGCAACAGAGCTGGTTGGTTCTGGAGCACAAGTCTTATGAGTTACTGAAGGAACTGGGTAGATAAGGGAAGACCATCCTCTACAGCTTGCAATCAGTTGGACCTCAGGGCATAGGGCTGCAGCAGCCTCACCTTTTTTGGACTGCCAGATCTGCCTTATAACTTTCTCCTAACATAACAATCATGTGTCCCTCAGATTGCGATCTGGATTTCTTATCTGACGACAGACTTTTTGGCAGGCCTTTCTTAGTACTCTGAGTAAGATTATGAAGCTGTGCTATGTCTCAGGAGCGTCCCGCATCCACAAAACCTCTGTGTGGCAGCCTTGCAGCAGGAGTCACAGAGTTTGGGTTGCCGTATACTCCCTTGTTAAGTTTCTGGATGTCTTTCTCTTTTCTATCTAATTACTGCCTTGGTAATTGCATCTTATATTTGGTTTTACAGAAGACATAAACCCATTACCTTAGTTTCAAAATATTTCCTTATTGTCTGTCTTTGCAAAAAAAGCATACTAATTTATATGCTCGAAGTCATGAACAGAAACCATTACCCAAAGAGATGGGTATACCTCTGAAAGGTAGGAGTCTGATGACCTGTAAAGGATACAAGAAACAGTGATAATTCTGGATATTTTGTTCCTGAAAGCACAGTATTTCCTGCCATTATATGCCAAATAAAGTTTAGTAGTTAGTCATCTGTATGGTTTTAAATAACTCTTCTAAAATTGATTGTGAGTGTTCTCAATGAATTATCCTTCATGCTAATTCATGAACAAGAAAATGCATCATCCACAAGCCGTAGTCTGTTTTCCTTACACATGCTGAATAGTCTCTCCACCTTGAGAATTTTTCCTCATTTTAATTCTAACTCCCGTGAATAAGGGTGTGACAATCTCTATTAACAGCAAAGAATTTAATACCTGATAGACAGATATTTTGATTGAATGTGTCATTTGAAACATGCCCTACCAAATAAGGATAAAAGCTGTCAGAATTGTGATAATATGTTACACAAACATTATTTAGAGTAGATGAAAATAATCTGATGGATAAAACAGTCTTCTCTATGTACCTTTTGTGCCATTCTTTTGTGTCTGTTTACCTCCACATAGGTTTCAAGGTAAACCCATTGGTGTTATTAGGATTTCAGCTTATATTTAGGCATTTGGAAAAGCCATTCCAGGGATAAAAGAACTAGAGTGCACTCTGAGACCTCTAAACAGCCTCCAGAATGAAAGTTCCACAATTAAGAGTGGATGGTTTTCTGTCTTCATTTATGAGTAGTTGCTTTCTGTGTATAATTCAGGGATGTAACTTCGGTAGGTGCAGTTTGCTTTCTGGATCTTCTTATAGTCCTGGTTCAGATAAATAATTACTCATAAGTTTTGCTTGTGCCAATTTAACCGCAACATGTAAAATATGGGAGCCAGCTGTCATTTGGTTTTGAGAAGGTATTTTCTATTTTAATTAAGGATCCACATGGGGAAACCTTATGTATAATGGGACAAATGTAATCACATTTGTCAACACATGTCAATCACATATCAACAGTCAGTAGAAATGTATTTAGTCTTCATTATCTGTGGTATTGATATCAGTAATTTCATAGACTGGTGATTGCCTGTTCCAGAAGAGAATCCTCATATGCAGAGTAGTTACCATGTCACTAATGTAACTTTTCATAAAATGAAAAAAGCTATAAAAGAATTTCTCTTGTTTTCAAGTTCTTGATGTGTGGGTTCACTAGCAGATTTATTTTATGGCTAAGGCATAGCAGAACCATGTATAAGCTAGATTTACACAGGAAAAGACATAGTGTCCTCAAGATAGCAGTAAACATTGACACTTGATAACCTCGTTAGGAACATGAAAAATGTTGAAGGTCTTAAAATACAAGAAACACTGTAAGAAACAACAAAATGATCACAACAAAATAATCTGTTATAATGACATGCAATACATTTACTAGATAAAAGACATTATCTCCAGTTTTAGGGTTTTATGTTGCTTTATTACGTATCAACTATTTTGTGCTGACACATAAGTATTTTCAGGGAAATGTATATAATATTTACAAAAAAATGTTGGTTATGTGATTATTTTTCCTTTGTAAACTCCTTACAGTAATTCCCCTGGAATGTAGTTGCAAGTGGACGTTGGCAAAAAGTTAAAACTGCATCCAGTTAATATACGACTAGAGGACAGACTTTTCATAAGCAACTTTGTTGCTGTTGATGCACTGAAATGATGATAGCAACTGTAATATTTATTCAAAATGTATACTTTTATCATAACATATCAAATGCTACATTTGCTTTAATAACGTTTACCTTGCTTATTTCTATGTAGTAATAATTCTCCTTTTATTATGAGCTTATTCAGGATGTCATGTAAAAGAAATTTTATTTAAAATCTTGGTGAACATGTACAACCTCAATAAATATTTTCATTTATTACAGCAATGTTATAAATACAATCTTAGTACTTAGTACTTAGAAATGCAATCTTAGTACTTTTGTCATTTCTACTTCCTACCAGACTTGAAAATATCTATGGCCAGCTTTTCAAAGACAAAATGTTTAGTATTGTATGGAATTATCTTGATCTATGTCTCTTTTCCTCTGTGCCATTTGTGATGTCCTGTCCCCATCACCCCCATATGCCCAAGATGTAGTTTAGTTTCAAATGCTTTTTGAATTAAAAAAATTGACACACCTAAACATCCCACAATAGAGAACAGAAAGTTAGTACGGAAATCTTGAATTTTCTGTGGTTAATGCCTCTATAAACATAAAAACAGCTTCATAAAAATCACCAAAGTGTTTTGTTTGAAAAAGCCTTTAAAAAAATACAGGTATTTATACCAACACAATATACAATACTTGCAAAGGCACTCTCTGTGTACACTGCACAGGCACATACTGTCACTCTACGATGTACCAGATTTATTATTTCAGCCATCTTTGACTATAAGATTTAATGTAAAGGAGAGCCATGTGCACACAAACTCAGCAAACAAGAGAATGAAATAATAATTCACCTATTTCACTTTAAAACACACATGAGGCTATGCTGCAGAAGACATGTGAAGCAACGGAGGCAACATTTTAGTCAGGATTATTCCTCTACTAGACATTCCTCTCCAGGACCTCACTAGTTGACCTCCTATTGGACCAACTAATTAGTTTAGAAGCATTTCATTTTATGTTTGTTGTCCTAGGAAAGCCTGTACTGTCATCCAATCTAGGAGGCCAGCTCTTCATTAAATGTGAAATTAGATACTCAGTTAATGAAGCTTTATCTCTTATTTGATGACTGATAGTAAATCTGGTATGTTCTCTGTCTGAATCCTTTAATAGGTTTACAGAGAGTTAACTCTGTCTTTGGTCTTCCATTAACAGCAAGACTTTGCTGGTTTGAATATTCTGCTTGCTTAATTATTTAGTGGCTCGGTAGCACAGACAGCTTCTACAAAAGCCAAATGATCATACACAGCAACAAATGAACACCATAATCTTAACAAGATTATCATAATAAAGAGTCATCAGAGAAATTAAAATTATCTACTTTAATTATGAAATTATAACCCCATTAACTCCTCTGCATGAAAAGCAGGAATTGGGGAATAGCAATGAAGAACCCAGAGATGACTATTATAAAGTTGATAGCAAATTAAAGAGGGGGTGAAGGAATTTTCTGTGTGGGCTCAGATATTGCAGGTAATTTATTTTGCAGCATATGTTTCCTATAGATTAGGCTTTTCAAAACGAGGCCACAAGAACTGTGGGATTTTTTCCTTGTCTCGCCTTTTTTTTGGCCTTTTCTCACCCAGATTGCGTTTACCAGCCTAAAACAAGCTGTGTTGAAAGTTACAAACTTAAAAGCAGACCCTTATTTAAATATGCCAAAAGCTGTGAATTAATTATGCCCTAAATAAGTTATTAGAACAATATTGCCACTAATTCATTATTTATGGCTACTTGTTGAAAAGTTTGTAACAGCAAAAGTACTGAACTGACATTTCTAAAGACATTAACATGAAAATGAGGTGAATTTAAAGAGAAAGAATATTAAATGGCAAGCTTTTACCAAAATAATCTTCAATAATGCACATGCTAGCCACATTTTTTTTACTTCTGTACAAATGTAATATTCAGGATTACATAATTTTTTTTAATATTACTTTGCATTATCAATAAATTTTAAAAGCCTCAACAAAAGGTCTCATCCAAGTACCTTTACATCTGAAGAAAAATATTTGGCATCGTTATCTCATAATGTGAATTTATCTTACAAAAACTTTAGGTAATATATATGTTGGTAATAGATATTGTCCCTTAATTTTAAATTTAACAGTTTTCTATAACTTCACTAAATTAAACTTTTGAATACCAGGTAAGTAAATGTGAAGCATGTAACTTCACTTTTATATATCTAAAACACTTCTTTAATCTGACAAGGACAGCAGCAAATTAAAAGCTCTCCAGAGGTCTGTGGCTGGTGCCCCACAATGTAACCTGACTCTTCGCAGCAGCAGAACCCTGAAAAAGGGCAAAGGCCAATTTTGTCTTGGGGAATTCAGACTGGACATTGGGAAACAAAAATCATCAGCAAAATACTGCATCAAGAAGAATATGTGATGAAAAAAGTAATGGACTCTCCTTCCTTGGAGAAATTCAAGATCTTGTTAATCCAAGCTGACATGATCTAGACCAGGACGTAGTGATACTTGGTGTGGCAGGAGCAGGTGATCCTTCAGAGATCACTTCAAACCACTTTGTTTTACTTTTTGCAAGTTTCCATTGCTGATCCTTACTGACACCTATCATTTTTTTTTAGTCACTTATGGATAAATTAAAAGTATATTTATCTTATATGTATTTGCTTGGACTTGGATTATGTAACTCGGTTTCAAGATATGGGAGAGAAAATTGATGGCATAATGGTTAGAGTGTATCCTCGGCAATGAAGTCTAATCTCCTGAGCCACAAATCCATGCATTTCCTTTTCACAAGCAAGTATCCTTGAGTTCCACAATGTGGAGCTCACGTAGGTGGATATATTGAACTTTCTTATTTTTTTTAAGGATAACAGGAAAAGATGCTGACTTTTAACTCGAGCAGGCTTGTAGTATCAGCCTTTAGAATTGTTAATACAGATCACAGAGGGAGAGAGAGACCAAGCCATGTGGACTTGATTATCCTTTTCAGGTCCTGAAAGGTGTTATATATCCATATCCTGTTTATCCATGAGATTTTAGTTGAAAAAAAATCACTTCTGAAACAACACACATACTGTAAAACTTTGCAACATTCTCATAGCTTGTGGTCCATCGTTTTTTTTTTAGTTCTTGGCTTCTTTTCTCTTTACTATTAATATTTTTTCAATTTTTTTTATACCCACATACTGCTTTCAAATTCTGCTTCCTTCAGCATCACTAACCAATTTTTCTTAAATAATATTTTCACCTCTGGATTCATTTTCCTGTACTGCTTTTCAAATACTATATAGTTTAGGACTTCTCAGCTTAAATTGTTTCCAGCATTACTTTTTCCACCCTTTTCCTAAATCTGGAGAGGCCTTTCGTCCCACCAGACATAAAAACCCTTAACAATTATAAGTGAAAAAAAGACAAAGATTACTGAGATATCAGAATAGGAAGTGAAATTGTCTGGATCTGAGATATTACCAAAAAACATTCTCTCCTCACCTCTCCTCTTCCTAGTCAGACCCTCTGTAAAATTAGATGCTGCAACAATTTTAAGAAATTCTATAAATAAAATAGGCACCAGAAAGCTGATGAACAGCAAGCCTAAGAGACTTTGACAACTGTAACTGTGAGAAGTAAATGCAAGTACTGTGAAAAACAAATATGGATAGTATGACAGAAACAAAATAGGGAGGTAAGTGACAAGTACATCCACTGAGCTGCCACAAATAGCGATTATATCATAATGATCAAAAGACAAGCTGGCAAACATAAGAAACAATGCTGCTTTGAAGGAAGCAAAGTAAATGATCCTGATGCAAACTCCAAACCAGACCTTGGTTTCACTGCAAATTGTAGCAATAGCAGAAGCAGCAGCTGTATTGCATAAAAGTGTCCTTGCCAGTAGCAAGAATACTGGTTTACATAGCACACAAGTAGGAGATTAAAAGAAAATGGAATACAAAATCCTTCAAAACATTGACTACAGAAGTGTGAACGAATAATAAGGTAAAGAAATGTATGACTCATAACAGCAAAATACATAGAAGAGGTCATAGTGTGAATATGACTTTCCTTAAAATATTGCCTTGCCAATAATGACATTTTTAGTCTACGGCAATTAGATACAAACAATTAATTTTGCTATAGTAGTGGAATGTTATCTGAGCTTTCAAACCATCCATCATTATTCATTCAAAAAATCCACTATAGATTCCAAACAAGAGATTATGTGTGTCTTCTTTGTCTTGTGTTTATCTTCTTCAGAATATTCTGTGATTCTGTGTGATTCAGTAAACTTTATAGCAGCCCTAAAAATTTGTAACATCTGCAGTATAGGAAAATTCAGATTGCTTACTTTAGGTTTCCGATGAAAAGCCTGAGCATCAGTAGAATGATCTAAACAGACTATATAAAGTGTTTACACTCCTCATAGAATTGATGGAGAGAGATAAAGAAAGTAGAAAACCTGTAGAAATATAGGCACCTGCTTAAAGCAAACAAAAGAAAACCTCGGCTATAATAGCACATCTGAATTGTTGCTACTCCTCATCTGAGGCTCAGGGGTCTATGTAGGATCTAAAATGTGTCATATTCCTCAGAGTATACAAGCTTCTTGTTTTTAAGACAGAAGAATTAGAGAAGACCAGATTTTGCACAAAAAAACTTTGCAATGAGACTACTTATAAAGGCAGTTAGAGAACTAGAGTTCACCTTTGTCCCCAGACTGAGGCTTGGTCTTACATGTCTATATCCTGAAAGACTTCTCTATTTGTCAAGGCCCTGAGGATACTCACAGGTTTCATGGTCCCTGGCCAAGCTACTCTGGGGGCCTCCCTCCACCCTGCCCATGGTTCAGAACCCCAAACTGCCCAGCCCAGGGCACTGGTCCTCATATCAGTGAAACCATGCAGCAAGTGTCAGTCTTTATCTCCATCTCTGGCTCTGCTTGCTAGATGGAACTTAGACCTATATCACAGCCTTGTTTCTGGTCCTGACTTACTTGAAAAAGTAGATATTAAGAAGCTGATCCTCATTTATGCTCAGGCTTCTTTAGTTCATTTTGATTATATAAAGGGAACTCATTTTTTAAAGTCTCACCCAAATGGTCATAATTTTTTTCATTGAACTACTGCTTCCATTACAAGTTTCTTCTACATTCAGTTTGAATATACATTTTCATATTTTATATCAATATTAGTTAATTTTAAACATAATTATTTTATAATTAGAAAATCTAAAGACATACTGAAAAACTGTATTTGATACTGACTTTCATTTGTGACTTTTAAGTAATACATTGACCATTAATACCTTGTAATGTCTTACTTGATAAAAGAATTTTGTGTAAGTTAACCAATAAGTTCAACAGAAAAATATAAATCAGTTAAGATTTAACATGACATACACCACCAAATATATTGGTTCAAATCAGGACAACATAGTCATCTTGTAGCAAGGTTTTGTATGAAAACATATTTTTCCATCCTTCAAGGTATAAAACTGTTGTTCTAATCACCTGACACCTCAATGAAATATTCTGTTGTGCTATACATCAAGCCAGAAGCAAAGTTTACTTACAAGCTGGGCAAACACATGTTGACTGAAATTCCCTATTCTCTATTTAATGTCTTCAAAAGGATTAAAATATTAATAACAGCTATTCAGAGTGTTAACAAAGATATTAAGGACATGTGGTAAACAAGCAGTTTTCTGAACTGGAAAAGGGTGATATTTTAGGATCTATGAACATTGGTTTTCCCTGTTGTATTTATAATATTCTGAGAAGCTACAATATTTTTTGTGCTTGTACAACCTCAGAAACAAATTGTTACAATCCTATTATACACATACTTAGCTCAGATGTATGCTTTGGTTTGTTTTTTTCTTTCTAGTCCTAACTTCTGTGTACAGAATAAGAAAGTCCTCTTGGTATGGAGCTAGGAACTTTCAATCTAATAAAGGAATAATGGTGAAATAAGAGGAGACATATCTCACTATGCGTAGATCAGAGTGGAATACAACCCAATGCATCATAAAAACATGATTATGTATTTATACGGATTAGAGCACTGGTTCTGGCTCACCTGTGTCTCTCTCCCCTTTACATAAAGCCCAGGACATCCTTTGGTGTAAAAAGTTGGGTCTGATTTTCCCCATATCTGAAATCAATTATCCCAAGTAGGAACTGACTTCTTAAAGCCTCTCTTGAACTTCTCAGTCAAGAAAGTTTCAGATTTTAAGTACAGTTTTTCACTCAAAGCATCCATTTGAAAATGAAGATAAAACATTTTTGAAGTTAGCACATTTTTCACAGAACAATATTTAGCTTTTAAAGTCAGTTCTGGTATAAGGCACTATAGAAATTGAGAACAAGTATCTACATAATAATCGACTTTTCCATTATAGTTTATTTTTAAAACATCTCAGAAATAGTTGATAGTTGTTCAACTGTAATGATGTTGATCACATGGACTTCTGGTACATGTATTTTCATATATATATATATATATATACATATATATATATATGAATGAACAATTCAGTTCTGTACTTGTTAAATATCAAAACAATATGACTCCAGTGGTTTAACCTTGGTCAACAGCCCCACACTTTAGCCATTCTCACACTTCCCCTCCCTTCCTCCCTCTGTGGGATGGGGGAGAAATGTGAAAGTGTAAAAGTGAGAAAACTCATGGTTTGAGATAAAAACAGTTTAATAGTTAAAGCAAAAGCTGTGTGCACAAAAAACCAAGGAATTCATTCACTACTTCCCATGAGCAGGCAGATGTTCACTCATCTCCAGGAAAGCAGGGCCTCATCATGTGTAATGATCACTTGGGGAGACAAACACTGTCACTCCAAGAATCTCCTGCTTCCTCCTCCATCTTCCAGCTTTATATGCTGAACATGATGCCATGTGCCATGGAATATCCCTGTGGTCAGTTGGGGTCAGCTGTCCAGGCTGTACCCCATTCCAACTCCTTGTGCACTCCCAGCCTCCTCACTGAAGGGGTGGGATGAGAGGCAGAAAGACCTTGAGGCTGTGTAAGCACTGCTCAGTAACAGCTAAAACATCTGTGTTAGTAAAGCTGCTTTTGCTCTCGAACCCAAAAGACAGTCCCATACTGACTTCTAGGAAGAAAATTAACTCTATCACAGTCAAAACTAGTGTGTGCTAGCATGGGGGTAATGCAACTGAAGAGTAGGATCTTTAGTACTGTCTGAACCACAGGTCAAGTTGCAGGTCTATAACAGCTCGCAAAGAGAGCAAGACTGTGGGAAGAACTTCAGTTTTCCTCAGTGCCACATGCTTAAGTAGACAAGAAAGAAGTATCACCTCTATAGTATTTGTAAAGGAGTATGTTTCAAAGGCCTATCAAGTATACAAAACCAGGAAGATTGTATATCTGCAAGTCAGAAGGGTAGAACTGTTTGTTTGGATGTGTGAGCTACTACATTAAAAAACACCTCCTGTTTCTCACATATATCAAAATAAAGAATAAATCCTCCTCTTCTAACTCTCTGAAAAATGGTTGTGGATCAAATTGAATGAGCACTGCTCTAGGAAATTGGTTTTTACTAATGGTGAAACAACTAAAAAAATAGGAAATAAAAGAAACACAAACCTGAAAAAGTGATATTTCAGTTTTCACATGTATCATGGCTTCTGTGTGCATTAAATAAAAGACTGAAAGAATCCTCTTCCTCCTTGTGAACCCCAGGAATAAACTTCCTTTCTTCTTGCAGCTTGTCGTTCATTTCCATCTTGTCTCAAATGAATGTATGTATGTATCTGTGAAGATAAGGCAGCAGATGGTAAGGACAGGAGGCCTTTATCCAGAAATCAAAATTACAGAGTATCTTATTACTTAACACAGTGCCTCAGAAAACAGAACAAGATAAGGATATAACCACTTAAAAATAAATGGTAACGACAAAATTATCTCAAGACATCCATTTTACAACACTAATTTCAATCTATGCTCCCACAACTCACTGAGGAACTGTAAAGCTGAGATTCATCCTTCTGTGATAGATATCCTATTATACTTCATATTAGCTAAAAAGTACAATTCCTTGCCGTTTCTGAAGTTCACATCAACGTAAATCAGAGAGGAAACACTACATGGTAGCAATTCTCTGTCAGGATTTTTAGGTATTTTATATGCTGTGTGAAGCTGCTTAGAGAATTGGAATGTTAGAATAAATCCTGGTGGACAGGGTTCAGTGGTTACAAAGCAGGTGAGGTAGCCACAGGTGCATGGTAAATGTAATTTGTCACATTGTTCAGCAGTTTAACACATGAGTAGTTTCACACCATATGTAGTACAAATGCAGACACATAGAAACCACCAGCTTGCGTCAGCCCAGCCATTAGTGAAGTCTCTCTACCTGAATATGAATCTCTATATGAATCTTTAACCTTAATTTGCTTAATATACAGAAATATTTAAATGAATCTAGACAAAAATCAACATATAAAAAACACTGGGCAAGGAGGGAGAGACTACAAATTTACTTGAGAAGAAAATATATCCATCACCCACAGGTTTAGGAGATCATTCATCCTGTCTGTAATGAGTATAGACGTAATACTGTATGAATGAAATAATGATGATCTAGATTATTCTTAGAACAATAAAATAAGATCCTTATCAATGTTTGACAATGAAGTCTGTTCAAGTAAAATATCACGTCTAACACCACTGAAGCTTCTTCCTTTGAGAATAGGATAATTGTAAGCTTTATATATGTTAACTACTAATATCCCTATCTTTATGTAAGTATAGTCTTCTAACCATATCAAATTCATACTTCATCTTTTTCTTTAAGCTTATAAGCATAGTGTTGCATATCATGGATGACTTAACCTCTTGAAAGTATTCAGAATTTGCTAAAAATGTTCTAACAGCTAGCCTGTAACTCAAGAAAAAATGACGACAACATTTTGGTTCAATGTTTCCAGTGTGATAAAATGCAGGTAATATATCTTCATGCTCTCAACTCCTGATTTAATTTCTTTCCAAAACTGGCATCATGCACACTCTACACTTCATTTCTAGAAAAAGGAGCATGCTTTTGAGAACAGTATTTGATTGATTTACTATCATGTTCCTAGCATTTTCTGACAACGAAAGATATTTATGGAGAAAAAGAAGGTGCGTCCCCATAACTGAAGGACTTATTAGCATAGTTCTGAAATTGCTGATTTGACCAGTGATTCCTGATGAAAACAGAAGAAAAGTAGATTGTCTAATGTTTTGATAAGATTACACTATTGTGTTATTGGTAATATCTGGTAAATAAAGCCTGGAAACTTGAATTAAATTACATAAAAATTTAGAATACTTGCTGAAAATAGAAATAATTATTATGCTAATTTAACTATATGACTATTATTATGCTTTATAAACATGCTATCTTACAGGACTAAAATAAACATGATTCTAGGTAATACTTTTCCTGTATGATCTTGACATATAGTTTGAAAACAAAAATATATGCCATTAAAAGCCATCTGAAAACAACATCTTTATACAGGAGAATGAAAATAATCAGTATTGATTCATAATGGAAGACTGACTTTGCTTCAACACTTCAGTGTTGGAAAATTGCAAGACAGTTATTCTAACCTAATTATTTTTAGGTGGTGATAGGACAGAATTTATGACTTTTATAACAACAGAATTGTTACTTGAAATTAAATAATGACAAGCCTGTATAACCACGTATTTTCATCTTCCTGAAAATGGCACTGCTTGCTAATAAGGCAATGTTTCCAATACAGCATATACTTTTAATGCAATTTATTAGTTGCATATGCACATGTTTAATTGGACAGGGATACTTTGAGTTCTTTTCATGTTGTTTGGTGAGTAAATTCATAAAGGAACTATGAATTAAGTTGAACATATTTAATGAGGTATGCTAATATGCAGTGAATCTAAACTGCCACAGGGTGGTAGAAGAAGCACTTTCCACAACATTTATCTAATTTACAGAACTAATTCTTTGCTATACTTCTACATTATGTAACTGCCTTATTGGAACATCTCTGAGTCCTATAGCTCAAAAAGTGCAAACCTAAGTCAAAAGACAGACTTACACCTTTTACACCGTCACAGAAAACCACTTTAAACATTTCCAACAGATGTCTGTTTCCTACTATCACATGCAGGAGATTTTGTTAGCTTATATTCTTCTATGTCATCTGAATGCTGTTACTCTGCAGATAACCTTTACCATTGGTCCTGAGGAAACACTTGTATTATGATAAAATGCTCTCAGTAGATAGGAAAAAAATTCATTTTATGTTCTTCATTTGTATGTCAATATTATCTGAAGGATTCTTTAAATTTAGATCTCTCCTGTGCCTTGATGTCTAAAAATATTTAAGAATCTGTGATTATATAGAATTTAAAATCTAACTGCAAAGTTCTATATGGATTTTACATTTATAATTTTCTTTCCATTGCCATTAATTCTGAACATGCCCATCATTTTGGAAGTGTGTTAGTAAATATTCATACTTAGGGGTCTTCTAGTTAAGTAATCCATTACAGGACTACATGAAGTTGCTTTACTGCAGCCATAAAAAGTCAGAGAAGTCTAGTTTTACACCCAGACCTACACCATATTGTGAATTCAATTATTTTGCTTGAATGTTAAATAGCAAGATGGCTTTTTTTGCAATCACAGCAGTACAAAGACAATGTGATAGCTGAAAAAAAAATTAATTTTCAAAGAAAGATTCTATGGCACTTGTGAAAAAAAGAGACAATATAACCCTCAAAGCTTAGGAAAAAAAAAAAAAAGAAAAAAAGAAAAAAATACATCCAAGAACGCCTTAAAGAAAAAAAAATGAGGAAAAAGAAAAGAGCTTGACCTTGTTTAATCATTACAAATGTGTGCTACTCAGCTTTAAAATTCAAGAAATCTTCTAGACAATCTACATTCAACTGAAAGACAGATGATTCAAATGTTCAAGGACTGTGTTATGCAGAGGCTGTCAACAAGTGCCAACCGAAGTATTCTTTTTTCTGATACTTTCAAAGCAAGAATTTAGAAAATTAAATGACATAAGACGTTGCACTTAAATCCTGGTAGATAATGAATATGTTTAGCGTGCTGAATCAGATTACTGTTTCTCAGCGACTGATAGCACAATTATGATCACTTAAATTATAATTTCACAATAGTGGAAAGTCCCTGCTGACACACCCATGATGAAAAGAAAAATTACTATAAAATTGTAATATAAAAAATTATATGTATATGTACAGCCCACTGCAGGTCAAACAGTGTTAAAAAAAACAATGACCATTGTCACTGAGCATGATAAGAATTAAAATCTCTGAAAACACCTCCTTTATCACAGTTTATAACTCTTCTATGATGAAATGAATTAATTTCTGGAGGTGTTTCTCCCCTCATTGTTTATGGCAACAGCCACTAAATTGCTAGGAAGTCTAGCCTTTAGATATCTGAAATTAGATGCGATTAAACAATTTGCATACCATATACACCTAAATTAAAACAAAATGTAGTGCATAATTCAGCATAGCTCGTGATATGCACATTGTAATTCTGGTCCTGGTAGGAAATAATTTGGAAAATTTCACAAATGTATAGTCCAACAATATCTATCTGAGCTGCCTGAAGAGTGAAAATTATTTTTCAATGTTAGCAACATGGAATAATAACAAAATACAGCAACAAAATAACAACTAAAAAAAAAAAAAAGTTTGGTTTTATTTCATGTTTGAGAAAAAATGTGATGTACAATTCCTCTTGTTATACCAAAAAACAAATTAGGAATAATCCATATCTATAGTTTCATTTAGATTGTGGTCTGTCAGCGTTATGCATTTGTTTCAATAATTAGGGGATTTCTTGTTTATTAGATATTAACATCATAAATCTACAATATCTGTTTAATTAAGTAGACACTGTATGATGCCTTTGGCTTAAACATTGCACTGCAGACTTTCAAAGATCTAAAAAAAATTATTATTTTTATTTGCTTATATATTTTCTATTTGATTGCCATTAATCCAATGTGTACAGCTCAGAGACAGGTTTTTATTGGATCAGTTCCTGTGTTTATGCAAGTGATCGCAGTAGAAAGGAAAATTAAACCAATAAGAAAGCAAATCTTGAATCTTAAGAACTGTAAATGATTTGAGTTAAATTTAAAACTCTAAAAATTATTTCTTTCATCAAAGCCAGAAATTTTTTAAAGTCAAAGCAGTTTTCAAATGACTTGAGTCAGAAGATGCCAATGGCTGTCTTTTAGCATCTTGTGGATCTTTTTTTGTAAGAAAGCTTTTGGGTTTTTTTTTTAACTCAGAAACTGACATTCCTATATACTATCATATCGGAAATATTTAAAAATATCTTTAACTGTTATAGTGAACAATAGATAATTTCAAATGTCAAATCTGTCATGGATGGAATAGAGATTCTTCTAGCCAGTCCCTCTCTTACAAGAATGTTCAAAGTTGGAGTTTTTGTGGAATTTTTTCCACTGTTTAAAAAAATATATCTGGCTTCACATTGTAAGGCCCCAGAGCTTGCTTGACGAGTCTCTTAAAAGGGCTTAAAATTCTTTTATGTACCTTGAGTCAGACACACAAGAGAATATATCAACAAGATATTTCTCAAGAGGTCAAAACAACAAAAACTTTACTGGCAAACTTCAGAAAATCAGGGAACTTTGGCAAAAGTTTAGAGTGACTTTCAATCAACATAAAGCATTTCACAAAGCATTAACTGAGCAAACTCTGAGTCCATTCAACCTAGCAAACTCCAATCCATCTGATTTTAAGTCACTCAGACGTTGAGAAGAAGGTGAGAGAAAAAGAGAGAAAGAAAATAGCTACCACTCTTGGTTCCTGCAATGTCAAGGCTGACATAAAACCCAAGGGAAGGTAGGGTCAAGACTCGTAGTTGCCCGATGCTCTGGCTTAAGGATCCCTTGGCTTTGCTGGGCCCTTCCCCCAGGTGAGATTTCCTGTCTGGTGGCCACTCAGGAGCTGGGTTAGGGACTCCAGAGGAGGGTGTGAATATTGCCTTTGCTGTGCCAGGAATTGGCGGCCACTGTGGGGCTGGGATACAGGCTGGGGGATGGGGGGTGTCGCCTCACCAGAGCAAGGCCTGACTTTTCCCTTCTCCACACTGAGGCCTGAAATGTCTTGAGACAACAATCCTTCCAGTCTCCCTCACACATAATTTCAAAGTTTTAACAAAACTAAAGATTCAAAGCAAATTACATGTTTTTAAGTTATCATCTGCTCAGTATATTTCTAAGTTCCTGCCTTGTTTTCTGTGTTCAAAAGATAATCTTCATATTCTCTTGCATGCAGTATTTCTGCTTTCATACACATATATCCAACTAACATCACATTTTTGAATATCAAAATACTCTGGGAAGTAGAGGTTTTCCAGGAAAACTACCTCAGACACCATTATCATTGTTTCTTCTTCTTTCAACAACTTATCACCAAGGAAACCTGTAGTAAATAAAAAGATAAATACATTTCTTGAAAAAAATGTAAAAGAACATTCCCATGAAATATAATATTTAGAACATTAAATATTGGTTCACTTTATTTCAGTGTAGAAAGTGAAGGATAACACTTAAAATGCAACTCCATTCTGTCCAAAGTTATCTTCTCAAATTAAGGCTCACAACTATTATTAATATAACTGCATGCTATATGTTGTACTTCAATTCTTTGGAAAAAAAAGTCTTTTTCAGGTGAGAAGGTGAACTTCAATAAAATAGTTTTTTCTTTCTTTCTTTTACAGTACATTACAAGCTTAACTGTTTTAAAGTGAATGGCAGCTATAACTTCTATCAGCAATGACAATAAGAGAATTCAAAGGAAATTAGATAGTTCTTAAAGACTTCCAACTGGGTAAATAGTATGAACTTTAAAGAATTTGGATATGCTGTGGGAAAGCTGACAGCCACTTTTGATACATCAAGTGCTGATGCTTTGGATATCTGAGATTAAAAAAAAATAGAGGAAAGAAAGATTGTTACTATAGAAGTAGCTCCAAATACTCAGCTGGGAAGTAGATTATTTTAGCTTGGAGATGTTTCTGGCCTGTGTCACATATGGAATGCCCTGTTTCAGCTCATGCCTTTGAGATTAAAGACATTATCCTGTCTCACTACTTTCCAGATACTTAAATTAGTACTGAAGCAACAAAATAGGTATATCCAAAGACATATACTATGGTGATTTAAAAAAAAAAAAAAAGATGTTCTTGTTTCTCCTGTTTGTTCAGGAATAGTTAAGCTCTACTAAAATAATTTTCTTCCTCCTGCCAGAGGGAATGCAAAATGCCAAGTTAATTCTCAGTGGGAAATAAATACTTTTTTTCATCCATGTTTTGAAAATAGAAAAAAATGCCCAGGTTTCTCTATAATTTTTTTGCTTTCAGAAGCTGATGAAGCTTCTGAATTGATCAGGATACGAATGAAGTCAAAGCATGTATAAATGCAATATGTGAATGGGACTGTGCTCTAACTAATAATCTGTCCTACCATGATATAAACAAAGACTCTGCTAGGAGACCTTGCACTATGAAATGCCAGTCTGATGGATGTTTGCACTTCAGTTTCTAGGTCCTCACATACATTGTGTCCATTGTTTTTTGAGAGAGAAAAGAAATAATAAAAGCAAGATGTATCGTTCTGTTTATTCGCACGTGTCACGAGACACAGTTGTTTGGGCTGTTAACTCATTTTTCTTGTCATAAGGCCCACTGTTGCAGCTTTGATTGGATGTTGAAGGAATTGTGATTCATCTGCAAACCTAGCTATGCCATGAACAAAACAAATTTCTGTGATACAAGCATATAGTAGATCATTGTTTTTACATTTTTTTCTTAACTGCAGGTTTAAACAGTGATAGTTTGGGCTGTCTCAGATTAGATATCATTAAACACCAGTCTTGTCCTTCACACTACTGAATGTTTGTTTATGCAGTGTGTTGTCTAGAAAACAGGAGTTGTCTTTAAAGGACCGTATATTGTTTTTCCTTTCCCAAGCAAATGTTTGGCTTCTGGAGACCAACCCACAAGAATCTGATCTTCTTTTATTGCAGATTTTTTATTTTTTATTGCAGATAATTTCACCTGTTTATGTGTCTTTTCTCTATGGATTGTATTTCTAAATATTCTAATCTATTTAGATAGAGTTCCTGACCAAGTTCCTGAGGCATTGTTCTAGCCTCATTTTTAAGTGACTTTGCTTCTGGTTTAGTGTAAGACTGTCTGTAATTCCCTCTTCACAGAAATTTAACTTTTAACAAAGCATAGATGCAGAATATCTCCACTGAGCTCCATTTAATAGAAGGAAAATGCATTTTTGAAAAGTTTTTTTGTTATGAAATCTGTTTGCTCGTTTTGGGGTCTGATTTACATTCTCATAAACCCCATTTACAAGGTCTGGTGATGTTTTCCAGCAGAAAACTGTCACAAGGGATGAGGTAATTTATTCATAAGAACAGAATCATTCACATTACAATAATAATGTTGACGTTGCATGTATATCTGTTAGTTAGACATTCACAGATAGACTGCTTTGTTCTGTCCATAAAGCATAAAAATTACTTAGGAGATGAGCTGCATAATTTATTTTAAAGGAGAAAACCATAGAAATTAATTAATTAGTATATATATGTACATGTATATGTATACTGGGTGTGTATCTGATCCTCTGAAGAAAAGTGGAAGCATTTCATTGATATTTATTGTCTTAATCTGAAGGTTAAAATGGTTTACAAATGTTTGAGAAAGTGCAAGAACCCAAGACGTATTTGTCGTTTTGTGTCCAGTGGTGACAGGTACTGGTTTGTGCCCAGGAGTGTTCATTCATTAGCTACGAATGTATGATTTTTGCTGTCTGAGCAAAATACAATATTCTATATCTGTAGGCTAACATATTCAGAGAATCATAGACTCATTTAGGCTGGGAAAGACCTATGAGATAATTGAGTCCAACCTCTGAGTGATCACTACCTTGTCAACTACACCACAGTGCTAAGTGCCATGTCCGGTTCTTCCTTGAACAGCTCATGGGGTGGTCACCCCACCACCTCCCTGGACAGTTCATTCCAATGTTTAACAACTCTTTCTGTGAAGAAATTCCTCCTCTTGTCTGGATTGAATGTCTCCTGGCACAGCTTGAGGTTACATCCTCTTGTCCTGTCACTGGTTGCCTGGAAGAAGAGGCTGACCCCCAGCTGGCTACAACCTCCTTTCATTTATGGATTGGTAAATATTCATGGTGGAAAAGGGTTTTAAATTTCTAACATTAATGGACTTGATTGATTCACAAATACATTGGGGTAGTAGACTTGCATTACTGTAAATTTGAATCGATGCACTGGGGGTTTCTTTTTCAAGATGCAGAAGACATAGTTTTACAGTCTTACACAGTCTCAAGACAGAAAATTTTACAATCTGAAAATTAATTTGTAGGATGCAAACCAGAAAAGTTTAGCAAGTTGGATACCGCCTCTTTGAATATTATTTTAAAAAACTCAGATAAAATACATTGCAACAACCTCACTGGGATAAGTCGTAATTTAAAAACTTGTTGTTTGCACTGTTTTGTTAGCAGGAGATAATTTGCCTTTAAAAATGCTGGCCAGTCACTTTCAAAAGCATGCAGGATTAAGATTTTTCTACACAAGCACATCAAAGATATAAACACAAAATTAGCACAATCTGACATCTATCACAGGTCTGCATACACATTAATATTTCCAATAAGTATGAATAAATTATAATATCTATATTTTTAATTCTACAATCTTCACCATTTTAAAGTTTAAATTTTAATTTCAGTGACTACCTAATGACCATGAGTAATTTAAATATTATCTGATAAAATTCAAATGAGGTGTAAGTATTGAATAAGCAGTGTGACAAACTTCTGTACAGAGTTAATATTGTGTATACTACATGTAAAATAAGTATGTGTCTTCATTAGTTTTAACACAGTTATTTGGAGGAAAAAACAAAACATTCTCAGCATCCTAATGTAGGAGGAGCTGCAATTGCCCCAGTTTATTTTAAAAATTTATAACACAGAAAAATACAGGAAAAATAGATGTGATCACAGAGAGATGACACAGGTAAAGTTTACTTTTCATTATTTAATCTTAGCATATAAAAAAAAAAAAAAAAAAGTTAAGTGATTTAAGTATCCTAGTCTGTTTGCTGACACATTGTTGCTGCAATGGAAAACATCCAGTGCAGTTTGTCATAACACATTAGGATAAAGTCCTTTGATGTGAGTGGCCTCACTGCTTCCCAGCATGTTGTGTCTGCCATTAGGAATTTCAAATAGAAGCAGATTTTGAGGACAGATAGATAAATATAGGGAAGGTATTTCATCATTATGAAGCAAGAAGTAGTGAAAATTCTTCTGGTACCAGCAAAATATATTCAAATTCACACATATGATCACAAGAATAAAGGACTGTTTTTCTCCAGATATTTTGCACTTCTACACTGTGCTAACCACAGTAAAAAAATCTGTGACTTTAGATTCTGACTAGCTTTTGAGTTTTATGTGAGTACTTTTCCACTTACAGGATTTTTTCCAGGAAATATGAGTTCTCTCATTCAGATTTTTACTTGTACTGAAGTTTTTTTAAGCACATTGAGGATTTTGTGAAGCAGCTCATACTAAAAAAAAAAAAAAAACCCAAGAACTGGAATCTGTTTATTTATAAAGAAATTAAGATCTTTAAGTTTCCTGAAATTCCACAGTCCATTAAAAGTCAGTATGAGAAAGGGTACAACTCCTTCAGACTTTTTAAAAAACATGTATGTTTATATCACTTCTCAATACTATTGCCAGTGTATTATAAAATGTCAGTCTTAATTTGTAAAATTCTGAGTAATGACAATGTCAAATGGCAAAGCAAAAATCCTGCTTTATTGGGCATAACATTAAAGTAAGATTTAGATTTGAGAGAATTTGTGTATTTTCTCGTTTTCTTTTTCTTTTCTTTTTCCTTTTTCTTTTTCCTTTTCCTTTTTCTCCTTTTCCTTTTCCTTTTCCTTTTCCTTTTCCTTTTCCTTTTCCTTTTCCTCTTCCTCTTTCCATAGCCATTTCTCCTTAACACAGAATATCTGGTGCAGAATGTTTGACAATACTTAAATTATGTATGGTATTCACCCTTCGCCATAACCTTCATTATCTTACTCATCATGAAATTGTGTGTATTGAGAGAGCAAGTTAAGACCTCATTGGAAAAACAGACTTGTAATCCTTGGACTGAAAGTAGTTATTAATAGAACAGGAAAGGAACAGCACACTTACTTTGAGACCACAGATTACAGTTTCTAAATGCTACTGATAAAAGTCTTTCATGAAAGCTGACATGATGGATAATTTAAGGACATGTGATCATGTCACCACTTTTTTTTTTTTTTTTTTTTGGTCAATAATTACATGCTCTATTCATTTTAAGACTTTCTTTTTAATGGGACCACAGTCAAGAAAAGAATACACGCTTCTTTATTTCAGAATGATGAACAAAGAGAATATAGTCTTTTACCATGTGTATTAATTTCTGAATTGCAAAGGTCTTCCAGAAGTGTCTAAATAGGAAAATAATCTGCTAAGTCTAGTTCCCTTAAAAAAAAAAAAAAAAAAACCAAAAAAAACCGAAAAAACCAAAAAGATAATTTCTGAGAAAATTTTCAGTGGGATTTAATGAATCTCAGTGTCACTTATTCCAATAAGAGTGAAGTGACACTAACCTGAAATATATGGAATAAGTTGATTTTGTTCACCTTTGCTTTTCATTCCATTTAAAACTGCAAGACTGAAAAAAAATTTCTTACCAAATGACTATTGTGTTAAGAGAAATACCAAATGAAAGTGGGAGCAGAGTAAAAAGGGGTTGGAGGGAGATTTTTCTTATTCTTCATACTGTCAATCATGATTTCATTTTTCATTTTCATAGCATTCAGTGTCTCTGACATTGAAGTGTATAGTGATTAGAAGTGCTAAACAATTTGAGAAAGCATATTTTGAAACTTTCATTCACAGAACAAGAAGAAACATAGAATTATCATGAGAAGAAATATCCTTGTGCCAATTTCTGTTCTATAGCATGTGCATGGATTTTATGTATCAGAGATAAATATTCAGCCTGTGAAGTGCTTCTTCTACACGTCTTCTATGAAAATCATGAGTTTATATTTTGAAGAATAAGACCTTACTAATTCACAGTAGGTTTCCAGACCCATGTCAAATTTTGAACTTTCAAAGAAATGTGAAGTTTAACAAAGAATAATTAAAAAGATAGTTAATAGTTTATCATGACAAGCGCTTTATCTATATGATCACCACCGTTCAATTTTAACTATGAATGACAATCCTTCTTGACTTGCTATTAAATAATATCTAGTACATTACATAAATGTAGTGTAATTGTCTTAGCAATAATAAATTGCAATTAAATATTTAGTAATTTTTCTAACAAATTAATAATTTCCAAAACTTTTCTAATATTGAAAGTGTGGTGTATGGACCAGAATATCAGGAATTATACAATAAATATATGTACCACTGAATACTTCAAAAATCTTCATAAACACAATACAGATACTTTAATAACCTAGATTGTGATCCCACAAAATATTTCCAGTGATTAAATTCAGTGAAGCTTGAATTTATTTTCTGCTGCTCTCCATGGGATTGGTACATGGAAAGGATTATAAAAAAATGGCCTTAACCCTTTTTGAATTTTTTAGAATTAATTAATACAATATCTTCAATACATTTAATGAAATCCTTAGGGACCTAAATGCTGTTTATTGTGGAACTATCAATGGGATCATAGATCAGATCAAAGAGATACAGCCTCTGTCACAAGTTTTTTGATATGCGAGTTTCACAGAGCTAAATGCTGCTCTGAATGCTGTCTGCCTCAGCTGGTCAAATGAAACTAATGGAAGAAAATATTCATTAGTGAGATTTTAGAAATTGCTGCTTAAATGACTGCTTGACAAGACCAAAAGGCTGACTGAAGTTAACGTGCATTTTTCTCAAGGAGCTGTCACAGACCTCCACATGAAGCATACCTTATGGGAAATAGCAGAAAAACAAAATTAAACTAAACTAAACCAAACCAAACAATTCTCCCCCACTCCCCCCAAAAAACAAATGAAAAACTCCAAAACCCAACAGCCAACCAAGCAAAATTTTAAAAAAATGAATCAAAGTTTTAGACAGTATTGAAATGAACCCCACACATTTTCCAATTAAAGAGCAAATCAGATGCAAAAATGTAATCAATGATTCCTTAATACCCAGTCTTCCTTAATGAACTGTAGATTTTTACCTGCTGCAAACAAGTTTTATACTGACTTCTAATACTAAGGTAGATGGAGTAATCAAAGGACCAAAGCCAGGAAAAAAGCAACAGCTGCTGCAGAGGGTGAGTGAACAGCTAGTAATCATATTAATGACGTTACTAATTTGTGTGGTTGATAGAATTTAGAATAAGAGTGAGGACTCATCTGTCATCATTGTATCATCCATCATAACTATGGTGTCTTAAGTAATGTGCAGGCTGTTAACAAATTTTTGTTTGTTTTGTTGTTACTCCACTCGATTTGGTTGGGAATTTTTTTTTAAGACTCAGGAAAATCAAACACTTCATGGTGGCAGATATGAATGTGGATTTTTTTTCTGTGGTTAAGGAGCAGATAGAGTAAGCACAAATAAATTCATGCTATTTTAAAAAAGAAAAACCATAATAAAGCCATGTTCTTCTATTTTTTTCCCCTTCAGTATGTATTTAATCTGTCCTTTGTATAGGTTCAGCTGAATTAAAGTAGTCATGTTTCCAAAGCAGCATGGTGGAAGAAACTGTCTCAATGTTTGGGGGAGGCAGAGAGAGATATGGAATAAATAACATGTTGGATTACCCACAAGACCCATTAACTGATGAAATTATTTTCTCTAGTCTCTTGAAGTTTGAAATTTCCTTAAACTCTAAATTACCTATTTCTAGTGTCAATGTATTGGAGATATTTGGGTTATTTTTCTATTCTAAGGTAGACTAGTTAAGTAATTTCAGCATTTTCTTCACAGGTAGTATATTTAAACAAATTATTATTTTATTAAATACAGACAAACAGCTTGTTTAGCAGCTGTACAAGTTAAGTAGACAAAAGAGGTTTGTTTTCTAGGGTAAAGAAGGAACACACAGTCAAACAATGCAGTGCATTGGTTGATGACAATGTGTGGAAAATAGTAGATTTTTATGTAACCTATTTTACTGTAGTGAGCTGTGTGATTCTGTGTCATCATTATTGATTCTCATTAATAAGGATTAGTGTCAAAATGTACTTTTGACACTATCACTCCTAAAGTCATAACACCACTTTTCTCTATGAACAATTGTTTTTTCCTTTGAATACGTTAATTTCTTTTGCAGTCTAGGACCTGATTATGCACTAGCCTCCAGACCTGAAAACAAGAGAATCTGTAAGAAGAAACTACTCTCTTTCTTCTATGTACGTTATATGGAGTTTGAGTTTGTAAAAGCAAAGACTGGGGACGTCTTTTGGCAGAGAAGGAGTCTTATGTCTGAGCACTATAAGCCAAAACTCACTAAGGAGGTTCATGAAAATCCTTCATATGGTTCCTTCTGTACCTGTATCATCCAGCATCATTTTACTGTCAGATCACTTACTTATGGCCAGTTGTCAGAGACTGAAAATAATTCATGTCTCAAACATTGATACTACAAAAGGCAACAACCAGAGATGCCTCCCTGAAGACTGGGACTTTGGACTGAAAGTCAAGCTGCTGATTAGATAAAGGGAAAGCCCTTTTGTTCAATCACCTGAAACAAACAAGGCTGGGGGAAAAGGTATGCATCTCCAAAAAGCCAAAGCCACCAGCTGCGCTGAGAGAATCATGCCCGGCTGAGTTTGGGGTGGGGGGAACACAGCTCACAGAAGCCAGGCTTACAAACTTCCCCCCCAACCGAGTGCGGTGGGGGAGAGGAGATTTTTGGGTGTGTGGCATAACCTCTGGCCAGAGGTACTGAACATCCATCCTCAGCTATACAAACTGGCCTAGCTGTGTGAAACCCAACCCCACAGGCCAAATCCACGGGACTTTCACGTGAGAGGCAGCTGAGACCATCAAAACCCCCCCCAAGGTGCCCCCCCCCGGATGCCTTGCACTACAGGACCACATGTGATGCAACAGATCCAAAGTCTGTTGCAAGAGACAATGGCAAACTCCAGGGACACGCCTAGACATCACCCCCTGGCTTGAGGGTATATTAACCCAGGGCACTCTGTGCTTTTGGGGGACCTTCACCATCAAGAAGACCAGCAGGAGAGAATCATCGGGATGCCAGTGGGACCCACGGAGCGGTGATACTCTTTTATTCTGCCTCTGTCACTTCTCTGTCCCCTCAGCCTTTTTCCTTTTCCTCTCTTTCTCTTCTCTTTCTCTCTCTCTCTCTCTTATTTACTATCAAATAAAACCCATACTATTGACTGGCATATGGTCTCGTTTGCACCTTAATTCGGGCAGAGGTATTTCTAAGAACCTAATAATCAGATCATGACACCAGTATCACTCAGAATTTAGAGGAGAAGTTCAGAATTCCAAACTTGTGCCAAGTTTTGACTCTTTCTTCCTATTTCATTTCAGTTCTTTGCTGAGGTAAGTCCACATCAGCTCCTGTTTCGAAAGGTGGGAGGAGGAGAAAAAATCAACAAAGAAATGAAATTACTTAACCGTGGATTTCATAGGAGATAACCAAGGTGCTTTATTGGCATCATTTAAAACTCTTTACCACCAGGTCTTACTATCTTAACCTTTCTTTATGCATTGTAGTTCTTCCACGGCGTGTTAAAAAAAAAATAAATCAAAATGTTATACTTGTAAGACATTACAGGTAAGAATGCTCCCAGTTTTAGAACATTTCCTGTTTGTACTTTGAGAAATAGAGTCTGCAAAACAGTGTTTCTGAGCTAGTCCTCTATGTCTGTCACTGAAGATGACTATACAGACCATAAAATATCAGATTTTCTCACTTTTGCAGAATAGTTGAAAGGACTCCATAGATATGAAATCCAAGTCTCTGGTCCTGTAGAAAATCTTGTCACAAGTCATTTTTCTTCAGTTAACAATGTCTTAAAACAATATCCTGTTTTATAAAGGAATCTTAATATAAGGAGTTTCCATAATGGAATGTCAAGTCTATTCTTAGAACTTTTCATGGAAATGATTCTGCAACCTCTGTTTCTTGTGTTTGTGTCTGAACCAGATTAATTTTTTTCTTTTCAGAACACTTTTTGAGCTCTCTTTGGAGTTCTTTCCCTGTTTCTTCAGATCAGTGGGATCCAGCTTTCTCTAACTGTACAGATTACACAGAATTATGGTTATGTGGACTGAGAGTAAGATAAAGAAATAACCTGATCAACTGCATTCTTTCCTGGGATTAATTTTATATATATATTTTTATGACAATATTCTGTTTTATTGACTCCCAAGTAAATTAGAAACGTGCTCAACAGGTTCCTCCATCCTTAACTTTTTCAAAGGGCTGCAGTTTGATATGTAGGAATCACCTTGGGGTTTCAGACTTTTACTAAAAGACATTCTCAGGGCTTCAACTATAACACGTCAAGCAACAGTTGCTTAAATATCAGGAAATTGTGAGAAGCTTGAAACAGTTCATTTTAACACAATTCTAGACAAGTGCCGAGCATGTGGATTGTCAGGTACTTCAAAATAAAATAAAAAAAATCCTCAAATATGTTTGCTTTTTTCATTTAATAAGCTCCTCAAAGATGATCAAAGATGTTTTAAATCCAAATATGATGTTCTCTTTGTCTATGTATGAAAATAACTTGCATTAGGAGTATATAAAACTTCAAGGTAAACAAAAAGAAATAAAAAAGAGTACCTAAGAGAATTGTACATTTGATCTTTACCAGACAGGTCTTGCTTTTCAGGTTTGACATAAGTTATTCATTAAACTTTAGCAGAAAACTTTGCATAGGTCTCTTAATTCTTAAAAAGTTTTCTCATCCACCTTCCACATAAGTAGTCTGTCTTCTTTCTCTTAGCACTCTTTCAGGGCTCAATTTAATTCTTTATTAATGTGGCACCTCATTGTGTTTCAGAATCTCTGTGATATCTAAAACAACTGAAATGCTTCTTCAGGTGTGACAGGATTTAATAAAAGTCTTTTGGAATAATGGAGAGAAGTTAGATATGCTACAGCATATTAATAGCACCAAATATATTTATTTGGACTGATAACTTTGTAACAAATCCTTGCAGTTTTCCTTTCTCTCCATTTGCCACTTTTTTATGGACATATAATGTCTAAACCTTTTTTGCCATCAGATATTATCTGTTGCTTTGAAACCAAATGCAACTTCCATTATTTTTCAGTGACTTACATCTGATTTAGTCACTCAAAGAAGTATAGTCTATGACTGAAAAGACAGAGTTTATATAGATAGTGTCTGACACACATTTTCCCTTCAGTATATGAAATGGAAGTCAAAAAAGAAAAATTGTTGCCATCAAGTTCAAGCACACAGTGTTGTGATAAAAGAGCTAAAACCCATCTATAATCATTCTAACTGAAATATGAGTACCCATTACTGTGAATTGTAAATAAGTATTTTTTCTCTTTGAGTACAGTTAATTTTTTTGAAATTAAAATATTATTTAAAATGAAAAATCATAGAATTTAATTTTCAAAATAATTGACAAGGATATTTGTTTGAGAAATATGTTTTCACATTATCTAGGCAAGCTACATCAACAGCTACAATCAAATTTCACAGTGGGTTTCCACTGGGGGGAAAGAAAGTGTGAAAAAATCTTCTAAACTCTTTATTTTAAGTGATTTACAGAAATCCATTCAAAATTCTATGGTACACTGAAAACCATGAAATTCCAGTTTTCATAGTTTTGCCATTCATTTAAAAAGCTTATCTTCTGAAAGATTTATTAACATTGGTTTTACCACTTTCACATCTTAGGAAGAAAGTCTGTGAAGAAACCTGATGTTGTGAAAGTTTTACATGCTATACATTGGCTTATTACGATGGATAAAATTAAGTTCCTGTGTCACAACTATGAACTGCTTAAAACCCACTATAAATGCAGAATAAGAACCACAGAAATACTGCAACATACACTCTGTATCATCTGGAACATTTTGAACCTGCATTTTCCTTCTTAGACAATAGTTGAGTCCCTAATGATAAAAATTATGTATTAAGATTTTCTATTATTTTGATACCATTATCAAAGCTTAACAAATAACTAATAAAAATAATAATTGTGCTCCCACTGTACATTCTTAGAAAGGAAAGCAACACACTAAGCCAAAACAAGGATAATTATTTGAGAAGTGACAACAATGATAAAAACAGAAGGGAATTCACACATGAATGTTCCTATGACAAGGGGAAATTCTATTGGAAAGGAATGAGCCAGAATAGGGTGTGCAGGAAGCCAAGGAGTAAATAAATTAGAAGCAGGAACTAAATTTTCCAGCTTGCTACCAAAAAGGTTGTTAACTATTTCTGTTTCAGTGTGTTTTATATGACATTTTTCTGTTTCCCTCAAATTAATTTTCCTTATTATGCAATACATTTTTCATATAGTTTTGATTGTTCTTATTGTCAAAGTAGGAGTGATCTCACTTCACAAGGTATCGAAAAATTCGGTATTTAATCTAAACTAGTCTGTGGGAATCCTTTAGAAACCAAAGTTTATACCTCTGCAAACCAGTTGACCTCACCTATCTTAGGACACAGAAAATCATCCTCTGTGTTGAAAATGAATTCTCTATGAGCAACATGTGTTAACATTTTTTTTCTTTAAAGTCGTATTGTCATCTCAACATAAATGCTAATTTAACTTTCTAAACTTGAATGCTGCTTAGTCAGCATTTATGTATGCCAACATTTTTCATTCTGATTGCTGTTGGATGCTGATTAGTCATTTACAACAACCTCATGTCTCCATTTCGGCTAATGGAAAATGACTGCACTGTTTCTTGCCAGCAGCAAGATGGAGAGTAAAGAAGGGTCCTTTAGCCCACATAATGCAGTGATTATAACATGCAGACATAAGCTGCTCATTTGCAAGAGAAGTCAGAAGGCACTTCACAAGAACTGTCTCACCAGATTTGGAAGGAACATTGTTTCTTCAGGACTATAGAACGTAGATATATTCAGTAGTCAATGACCTAAAATGAAGAACTAAACACTGGAATCCAGAAAGATATTTTTATTATTTAACTCTGATTATTCTCACATTTAAAGCAATTCTAAAAGTATTCACCTTTTTCACAGTGAATTTTCATTAATCTTTCTATGAAGTGGTAAGACCAAGGCTTATTTTCTCCAATAAAAATACTATAACATGCAAGTAATTTAAAGCATGGATCTAATAAATATTTAATACTAAAGGTAAAGAATCATGGCTATGAACTTTTTTAGAGCACAGATGTTATTGAAATTCCATTGACCTCACTGATATTTATGAAATTTTGCAAGGGTCCTCAGGGTAGGGCTTGCACTTTTATTTGAATACATTTCAGTGCAAGGGATGCTTTCAAGTGCACAAATATGTCTTGATCTGCAAAGCTTCAGCTGAAAATTTTTGTGTTGAATCAAAAGGCTAAGAATTGAAATCTATACATTTTTGAAGAAAACAAAAAAAATCTTAAGAAAACTTTTTTGGGGGGGCTAATAAAGATACTAGAAATACTAATAGACAGAGGATAAATAAGATAGGAAACAAAAGTTGTAAAGTTAGATTAACGAGCAGTTTTGAAATCAAAGTATATTTCTGATGTACTATGTTTTTAGAAATATTGTTAACAACTAAAATGTTTGTTGGCTTCTGAATACATAATTTACATGTTTATTACCATTTCATATCTAAGCTAATACTGCTTTTATCCAAATGCTTAGAAAAACCTACTGTCTTCTAATGTCTTTTCCTTGCTGGTTTTTCAGTGTAAATGAAAATTACAATTAGGTTTACTATAGAGTTCCTGTTACGTTTCTGTAGGATTAAAACCCCCCCAAAAAACAAAATACCGTGAAACAAAAACAACCAACCAAGCAAAAGAAAACCAACTAAACCCACAGACAGTATAGCTAAATGCCTGTCAGCATTTATAACCACATTGTTTGATGAAATTTGGCTTGGCATTTAAATTTCTATCCCAGGGGAAGTTTGCACTTAAGTTTAAAAGCAAACCACTTCAGGTGTTTTTGAATTATGGAACTGTAAAAATAAAATTCTCAACAGATCCATCTGTGTTCTGGAAATGAAAATTAATGATAGCAGGTTGCATATATGCCTGTATGTGTCTTCAGTTAAATACTTCTTTATACTGGTGTCATGTGAAAAGGGGAGATGTCCTCAGACCCTTTGTGTTTGATTACTCTGTTGGTGCCACAGAAAAGTCAAGATCCTTGTGCCCAACCAGTCTGTCAGCATCCTGTTAAGGGGACACCACTGAACAATCTGCTGGATTGAAGAGCAATTCGACTCTCTTATTCAGGGACACACACCAAGAAGGAGACCTCCTCATGAGTCTCTACACACTTATTTGAGCATGTCACCCTCTGTCAATCACTGCTAACACCCTTGAAGGACTAGCACTAGCAGTTTGTGGAACAGCACTCTTTATTAATAAAATTGTGACAGCTTAAGCTTTAGGGATTCCTGGTGATAGTATTTGACTGCAAAAACGTATTCAAAGTAATATACTAATAATCTCTAATCACTAACAAAAGTTAGCTCAATCATTCAGCACTTATAGAGTATGATTCTTACCCAAGAGATGACCCTATGGGAGAGAAGACAGGTTCAGCCTATCAGCTGATGCCAGAAATTACAATGGAGTCTTCCCTGACTGCTCCCCATTCTTAACTTACTTTTAGACTATTTTTTACATTTAGGTGGAGCTTGAGTGACTTCAGTCATACATCTTGCTCATCAAGGGGTGATTGTACTGTGGAGGCAGATAATGTCAGTATTATGTCTGAGATAAACTTGGGATGATGTGTGAACCAACACGTAGGTAACCAACGCAGGGTGTAAAGAAGATGGAGCTGGAGCCTTCTCAGCATGAAGAAGAGGGCAATGGAAACAAATCCAAGTGCAGGAAATTTTGTTTAAACTCAATTTTTTTTTTTTTTTTTTTTTTTTTGCTCTTAGGGCTGCCAAATGCTTGAAAAGATCACCTGGAGAGGTTGTACGCTCTCCATTCTTGAGGTATTCAAAAGTGAGTGGACACAGTCCTGAACCACCTATTCAAGTTCCCCCATGATGATCAGAGGGATTAGGACTAGGCAATCTCCATAGGCTCCCCCCAACCTCATTCATTCTGTGATTCCGTGGATCTATGGAAATAGAAGAATAATGTATTGACTCCAGAATATTTTCCCACTGCAAATCCTCTTTTTTTCTGAAAGCTAACATCAAAGTAGTTGGATAGAGATCAGTCAATGTAGCAAACTCAATCCCTTCCTTGCAAATGAGTAAAATGTAGCATCTCAGAGTGAAGTAAAATATTCTTCCAATCTAAAAGAGAATGAGACAAGCAAAGTACTCTGAAAGTGAAAAGAAAATAATGTTGTTCCGATTCAAATAAAACTAAACTACTTGATGTTTCCTTCTTTGATGCTTCCTGGGTTTTTCTAAACTGTTTTTCCATTTTCATTCAAGATATATTTATACTGACACTATATTCTTTCTCAGGCAATATTTCAGAGAGCTTAGAGGTAATGTAAACTCCTTTGGTACAGAAAGCAATAAATTTTGTTCTTATTTGAATATATGTACTTTTCTGAATACTGGATTTCTTTAGACTCAGAAAACTTGTTTTGACTTAAAGCTAAATGGCTGCAGAATCACAGGTATTATACTTTGGCAGTTATTGCATTAATAAAATTCTGTCCCTGAAATTATTTGCAATTTTATTAAATTTTGTTAATACTACTTATTCAGAGATTCAGCTTAAAAATCTAACGTATCTTTGAGGAAATAAGTATAAAGTAACTTGTCAGAGCAATATCAAACGTGGACATGGAATGCCTATAAATGTGATATTTCAGAGCCTTGCAGAGAAAATTGGAAACTTAGTATGCTTCTCACTCTTTAAATCCCAGAAGAGATAAACATTTCTTGCTCAATTAAGGTTCCGGCCATAGCAAAAAAAGACTTTTGTAGAATAAATTTGTTCAGTTGCTGTAATAGGTGGTTGTAATAGGTTGTAGCTGAGAGTCAAATGTATTACCTAATTATAGCATATATATAGTGTTTATTACATGTTAGCTTATTTTGTTTAAATGGTGAAAGTTTAGCAAGGGGAAGGACTTCTCCATTTTCCTTTTTCTCCACAATATATTAAAACATTAAACTATAATAAAGACTGAATACTCTTTTAATATTTTTTCCTCCAAAAATTAAGCTCTTTTTAGTAGAAATACAACAAGAAATTAGTCTTGATTTCATTAATTGCCCTGAATATATCTCAGGTAAAAGTGTGAATTGTAAGGAAGAGCTCTCCCATTTTGCAGATCAGAGTGTTTATTGGTACAAAAGAATAACAAATTTAAATCTCAACATGTACATTAAAGAAAACATCTAGAACTTTCTAATTTAACCTGGGATCTACATGTATTTTTCTCACTTTCAAAATAAAATTCCATCTGTATTTCATCCTTCTCAGAAGAATATTTAAAATGCATCTGATAAAAAGTGAGGTTATGTTCCATTAATTTGATTAAATTAATAACAAGTATTTATTCTTGGAAAAAGATTTCATAAAAGAATGAATATGTACTAAGCTACAGTTATTTATACAACATTTTTATACAACATTAAATCTACTTTGATTTCATATGTAGTTAGGAGCTAGGATACATTTTGGCTTTAGCCGTGGGTGGTGTCAGAATTTGAAACAGCCTCTCTTTTTTCTTTTAACTTAAAATAAATGTAACACAAGAAATGTAATAAAGAACAGCACTAAAATCTTGGTTTGGAAGTTCTTTACTTCCATAGCCAATCTCCACAAGGAGCTACCTTATTTTGCCAATATATTGGTCAATATGTTTGCATGATTTAGACAGTATGTATTTTCTGATGAAGGTGCCTGAGATGCATCCTTTGTCTTAAAATATTTTTTCTCTTTCCCCTCTGCTACATATCGTTCTGCTACATGTTATTCTTAATCTTATTAAATATTATTAATTAAAGATAATTCTTTGCTCATCTGAACTTCAATCTATTGTGTAACTTTTATAGTATGATCTGGGCTTCTTGGAGAAGACTGAGAGAAATAGCTTAAAACTGATAACATTTTTTGAGAAATAAAAAAAATCATCCGAGCAAGTGAGTATAACTAAACATATAATTGACTGAAACATATAGACCTAGAGGTATGCTCTCATCAATACTTGGTTTAAGATATATATTTCAGAGGTAATTAAATAATGCTAAGCATCATTTAGTATATATCTGCCTTTCTTGAGTTGAAGTATGTATCCCAAAAGTGTTGTACCGTTTCTATTGACTCTATCTATAAAAGACTTATAGTAGGGTGGAGTTTTTTCACATGTGAAAATAAGGACACTATAAAGTGCGTGAAGAAATGTATTTGTGTTAATCTCTGTCCAATGTATGTCAGCACAAAAATGTTCATAAAATACAAGATGGATCCGTTTATTTCCCTTAGAAGAATAAGCACAGGACTAGGAAGCTAGTTTGTGGGATTGCTTCAATGAAAAAAAAAATGGGAAAAACCCATATGTCTCTCTGCAGGAATTCAGGCAATGTTATTGTAATTTTTTTTTTAACATTTACATATTTTACTGAGTTTGAGTCTAGGAAGACATGCAAGAATTCCTTTCTTATCATTTCCAATTAGCTGGAAAACATAGCTCAAGTCATAGGGAAAGAACAGTATGTTATCATGGGACTTTACAGTGTTTTTCTAGCTTTTGTTATCTATATCCTGTATGTTATATAGCAAAATATCTATGGGCACCTTTCAGAATCTGTACCTTATCTCCCCATGAAGCCACATATTTTAGAAAGACAAGATAAATTACTTCTGTAGTACCATAATACTGATTATTATTAACCAATAATTTAATCAATTGATTTAATAAATTCTCAGAAATTGAAAGCAGTAGGAAGATATCTTCAAGATTTTAGTTTTCAATTGGGTTTTGTTTGGTTAGGTTTTTTGGTTATTGGTTTTGTTTTTTTTTTTAAACGTTATTTTTCAAAATCTTAAATGCATAATGGTGATTAAGTACTTGCCACTTTTCATTATAAAATCTTCAAGGTGAGGGAAGACAGGAGTGTGAGGAGAAAACATTGCCTAATGTTAGAAAGTTTTCCTGCTCTCATACAGAAAGAGAATGGAAGTTACTTTTTTAAATCCTGAAAGAGAAAAGCACAAACTTTTATGCTAGAGACATTTACATCATAATACTTCTAGATAATATTTTAATTTTATAAAGATTACAAACCTTGAAAATACCACTCTATATTGGAAGTGATGACAGAATGTTGATTTTAGTGTTGTGACTGTGACCTTGCAATTACACCAGCTTGCCACATACACCAGCTGTAATCAGTATCTACGAACACGAGTTGAGCTCCTGCCAGATTATGAGTAGGACATAGAATTTTGCAGTACATACCAGTGTGCTACCTATTGAAAATGAAATATTTATCTTTTTCTTTTTTTTTTTTTTTTTTTTTTTTTTGGGGGTTTTTTTTTTTTTTTTTTTTTTTTTTGGTTGTGAGGTCTCTTATTATTTCGTTGTTTGTTTATATATTTAGTTTGTTCTAGTGATTAATTCAACAGTACCAAAAGGTAGAGTATTGAAACAGCAACCTATACCTAAAATTTACAAATATATGGGCAGGGATGTCTACATAGCTGCATATGTGTCTGTACATGGGTCTTGGCACACTGTCAAAACTTTAACCAGTGTCTATTGCTTTGAATCTGAGATAAATACTGATTTTGAGAAGAGAGGAAATTGAAGTCATAAGCATTGACCCATATTGAAATGGCTGGATTGTAATTACAGAATAAACTTCTCATGAGTGAATCATAAGTGAAGCTGGTTTTCACTGTTTCAGACAAAGGAATCTGTATTGTAGAAAATGAATGAGAAGGTTTGTCTATTTTGTGCTATTTATTGAACAAGATGTGCATACTCATTATGATTTACACTTGATAAGCTGAAATAATGAGTCATTGCTGAACTCAATGATTGCATTTATCCTAGCAAAATTGTATCATCTTCTGAGCAGTTACTTGAAAGTTGAATTTGTACTTTTGAAATATTTCTTGTAACGATATTAGTTCTTTAGTATTTTGGGGTTTTTAGACATCAAAAAGCCCTGTTCTGCACACCAGGCAACTTTGGAAGTCAGAAGAGTGTGCTTTTTATTTTCTATTTGTTTATTTGAGCTATTGTTTGTTTGTCTGCTTATGACAATTATTATTCTTGGAATGAATGAACACTGAATACATTATAGTCTAACCCTCAGAGCTTTATACATCATGGATTTTATCTGTAAAGTTGCAAACAACCCAAATTTAAATATTGAACATTAAAAATAATCCAGCTTGACTGTTTAAATTACTTATGCATCTACAGTACATGCTCTCATGATTGTGTTTCCTTGTAAAATATTACCATATGAAATCAAACAGACAATTAAAGTTCACAAATGTGGGGAAAATGTATTACCAACACGACACTGTAATTTAGTGACAGATATTGTATGGTAACATTGTAATGGCCCACAGCCAGTGAATTTTTCTGTGCAGATGGTCCCTGCACCTGCAAGCTATTGGAAGGTACCATGTTTTGAATGCTATGTTTAGATCTCATGAGAAGGCCTTTTTTGAATGTTAATGCAATGCCCAGAACTTTTAGCTTTTAATAATTGTTTCTACTATGATGAGCCTGAGTTTTGTTTATTCCTCTATTAAAAAGCGATCATGGTGGAAACCTGTGTTGCTAAAAGAGTGAAGTTTTAAAAGGCTATGATATGTGAATAAAAACAATGTATTAAATATTCCAGCGGTTTGTATATTTCACCATCACTGGCACTTGTTCATATTTGGTTCAACATGGATGTTACCTGCCATGCCACTGCTTCATACCAGTTATTTGAACTCACTTGGCACAAATCTCAGTAGTTACATAATAGCATTCAAAGTGAGAAAAATCATGTATTTAATGTATTCTTGTTACATTGTAATGTTATTTCTATATCACTATGTCATTAAAAAAATTTAATTTGAGTTTACACAGTTATTATGTGTATGAACTCCCATTTCAAAGTCTAGAAAAAGTGTGTTAACCTGTTTTATACTTACCTATGTCATCTGTCTTCAATGAGAATAATCTGGTTCATATATGATGCTTGTATAATGCCATAAATAAAGGAATTAGTAAAGTTAATAACTGATCTTTCTTATCACAGCCACATTTGATTGTTCTACTTCTAGCCATTTTTGTCTTTTTATGGCTTTTAGCCCACCTTTTCAGGAATGGGGTTTAGTAAAATGCTTATGATACAAAAAAAAATAAATTTGATAGAAGTTATTGAAGAATAGTTTTTAACCTTGCATTCAAATTTTGAACTTTTCAATGTGAAAAGTTACTGCAAAGTATTCAAATGTGGGCTTTTTTCTTTTTCAAGTGGTGGCACATACTTTTAGAAATGTTTTCCTTCAGAGAACGATGCTTTTATACAGTTGAAACATTAAAAGCATCTTATCAAATTTCTACATTTTTGAAATGATTATAAGTTCTTTCCAGAGTACTTTGAAAATTTATTCTGTTCAATGTTAATTATAATTCTCACTTTGAATTAGATATGTTTTATTCATATATTGTAAAGTTCACAGAAATGAGAGATCTTAAGTGGGCAGACAGGAGGGTTTTTAGTACTATCATGATTTTCATTCCCTAAGCAAAGAATGCAATTGCAGTTTTTGAAATTATTAACAAGAACATGTGCCTCCATTCTGGGTTAGGAATGGCATTCGTTATTCAAAGATCAACTGGAAAACCCAGCAGAACCCAAAAAGGGGAGAAAAAGTTTCAATCCCAGAAAATCATTAGTCTCAGATCCAAAACACATTAGTCTGAGCTTTCTTTTCTGCGTCAAAAGTCATGGAAGAAAAGAACTAGGGCAATAATGACTCTGAAGAATTTAAGAAGTTCTTGCTACTCATAGACAGGCCAAATACCTTTTGAACTGACAGCAGTGCTTGCAGGAGAGATTCCTGAGAGAGCGTAAACACACAGATAACATTTAAGAAGCAGCAGCAAAATTGATGATGCATTACCTCTGAAAGGTTTACAAGCTATTATTATAGACTAGATATCTCACTGAAATGAATTTTATGAGGTACGTTCCAAAGGTCTGAAAACCTTTGTGCAAATCAGAAACTCTGCTGCTCATTGTCCACGGTATTTGTTGCACACAAAAGTAATGAAGAGACTGGTCAGGTCAATGACCAAAAGCACACAGGCAGATAGATTTCAGCTCTGGAATCATATGAACAAATGTATATATGATCAATTGATATAGCAAGCAATCAGATCGATGCCAACCATTGAGAATCTACAACTTCAACACGTACCCAGAGGGCAGCATTCATGGACCCATGTTATTAGAGGCATTAGTGTATGGAACACAAGATTTAACAAGGCAGGAAAATTATGCTAAACCACAGCAGATTAACCTGCCTAAGACCCAATTAGAGGATAAACTCATAATTGTTTAACATTTGCATAGAGATGCATTGACACATAGGGAAAAAATGAGAAGGTCACACCTGAAACTTTGAACCAATACATGTTGGCTATCAGGGTTAAGTACATAGCCAATTTCTTAATGGATGCATGGGTTTTATTGTTCAACTTCAAGTTAGATAAACAGAATTGCATTTCTTCTCTGTACTTTGACTGCTATGCTATTTCTTAGGTTTTTGGAGGATAACAGAAGTACACTTGTCTATTCTTCAATCAGAGTTTATTATGATTAAATAATGCTGAACAAGAAACACATGAATTTGCGTCATTTTCCATTTCTTTGCTTTAATTTGTGTTGCTTATTTCTGGTGCTACAGATTAGCAGGAGGACAGAAGTCCTGTTATGTGCCTAAATCCAAATTACATTTTCAGACTTCACATAGTTACTGTTTTTAGCCTTTTAGACACCTGTGTTCAGATTCATGTAGAATATCAAATCCTGACAGTAGATATTTTTGAGTTGCAAGTAAAGGGCAATAGAACAGTCCTGTTGAGTGTTGATAATGTGGGTCCATGATTCTTTTTTTTTCTTGTTTTCTTGTTTTTAAACTTTTTCTCACAGTTAAAATCAAATGGTAATTGATTTAACTTCTACTCAGTGTAGATCAACTAGTATTCATTGCAGTCAGCAGCCTTGTGTATATGTTCTCTGGTGAGAGTAGAATAACACAGCTTCTATCAACATCAATCTTCAAAACCAAAGTTTGCAGGTGGAGTTTGGACCAATGACTGCAGCTGAGCTTTCTGTGTGCAACAATAAATGGAATGATGTTGAAAGCAAGAAAAAATGTACCTAAAAATCTCATTCAAGGAACAGGACTGAAAACTCAACTGTGGATTTTAAAGTCTACTCATAAGAATACATTTAGGTACAATTATTTTTTAATAATGAAAATTGCAAACAGGTTGGGACATTCAAGTTTATCTTTGCAATTGACTGAGGTACAGTCAAAATTTAATTGCACCTAGTTTGGATTTTCCATGCATTTCAATTTTTCATTTATTCCAGTCTCCCTGTCAGTAGCCTTCAACAAAGTTAGTGACAATATATAGCACCTCATAGCACCATAATTTGTATTGTGAATCCCTGAGTTGTAAACAGAGGCATTCTGCTTTTAAAAATGAGGAAAATCATCTTGAACTTATTGATTCATAGTTAATTTAAAAAAAATAGGAGTTAATAGTATTCTTAAGTGTATATATA
Source organism: Orthonyx spaldingii (assembly GCA_013397795.1). Lineage (NCBI taxonomy): Eukaryota > Metazoa > Chordata > Aves > Passeriformes > Orthonychidae > Orthonyx > Orthonyx spaldingii. The sequence continues at coordinate 171,130 of VZTJ01006732.1, forward strand.
TTATGATGAATGAACTATCAAAGGAAGAAAATATTCCTAATTTTTCTTTTTTTTAATATTTCTGATCACAGTGATTGCTGAAAAGATCTGATAAAGAAAAGGGAGAGAGCCATTTGCAAACATTGGTCACTCCTGCCCCACAAATATATTGTAAGAAATGATGCCATAATGCAAGTACTATAACCTTTAGTCCTCTCTTTTCTCTGTAGTTCTGGCAAAGAGGGGAGCAAAGTGAGACGCCAAGTAAAGCACATCGCAGAACCTTCCAGTCACGACATAGCTGGGTTGCCTGAAATTTGTGCTAACTACTAGAACAGGAGAGGAAGTTTTCTACAAGATTGATTTTGTCATATAGTACATCCAGTGTGGTATAAAAGCTATAGATATTGTCAATTAAAACCACCTTTTCCAAATAAAATCAGCAATGGAAGTAGGCAAGTCATAATGACAAGGTAAACAATCAGGAATGAGACTGAGTGACATGGAAGAGTATGAGAGAAAACAGACAGGCTGAATGGCCCAGCTTTTCATTACTTAACCACTTTCCTGTGTAAGCCTGAAAAGCAGCTAATTTTGGAACTCTGAATGTTTGGCTTCCAAAAGATCATTGTTCAAAGGCACTAATCAAAATTAATAAGTGTCTTCATAAAGCAAGACAGAACTCTGTGATTCCAAAAAAATCTAGAATTGGAATTTTTGAGAAATTATTGTTTCTAACATGATGAGGAACATGCAATTTTTTTTGCATCCAGAAATTCTGACCTTTTTTTTCATGAAAAGGAATTCTCTTCCCCAGTATTCTTCTGCACCGATGTGTCTATGTAGTCTGTCAAACATATGCAGTGCTATGCAGCCACCTGAGGCAATTGCAGGCAAGCTTACCAAAGCACCAGCAATTGTACCACCTACCTTTACCTAGACTACTGCAGATTATTTTTCAAGCTGTCTTTCCTTTTAGAAGCCTACATTACTTCACAGTGGAGTAACTCTTTAGAGAAACACCATGTAAGTTTATACAACCTTTGTTTGTTCCATTTTGAAGCACTTAGGACAAGCAAGAATTTTAGAAAGATACCTTAGAGTTGTAAATATAAGGTTGAGAGATCTTGATAGTGATATTTGCTACTAGCCTACATTTTGGTATTTATTGGTTATAACTTACTGGTGGGCTCATTGAACCTTCACAAAATTTAAGTGAAAATTCAGACCACAGCTTATGTTGTTAAGAATTTGTATTCATATCGTTGCAGCTATGCTACAAGGCAGGGTAAATATACTAGGGTTAGATGCAAACAAAACTATCTTGTGTATTTGGAACAATCTAGTTTTGATAATGCACTGAAAAGTATGGCAAATTAGCCAACATTGAGGTTGCTGCTGCTGCAGGTAAGATGCTTTTGATACCTAAACTACCTCACTTAGGGGTTATCCCTTATTTATGTGTATCTCCGTACATCTCTGCCTCTTTAGAGCAGATAACAGCTCAGCTAAAAAGGTTACAAAAGATCTGATGATGATGTTAGCAAGTAGTGCAAAGTCAGGGCTTTATTTTTTCATTCTGAGCTTTCAGATAAGCAACTTTTGGATGTTCACTCCCTCTTTTTTTTTTTTTTTAATTTAATCTCCATTAAAAAAATTGTAATGCTTCCGTTACCTTCTGTTAGGTTTTTGTATGCCACTGCTTTAATCAGTGGCTTCTATTTCCTGGCTTGTCAGTATAATGCTAATGTAATTAAAGATATTCATCCTTGCAAAATATATGCTGTAATATTAATGTGTCTAATTGCAACAAACGCTGGGAAATATCTTACGTCAGAAAAGCAGAAAGGATTATGAAAAAGGTGCAAAAGAGAAGAAAAGAAAAAAATATAAACAGCTGTTCACACACCAGGACATTTTCTGCTTTTGTACTTTGGAAGAAAGTAATATAGTCTGCTATAGAGGTTTCACTATAAAGTCAGGCAACTCAAGATCAAAAATCTAATTTTTTTCATCTAAACATTCAGAGGATTCTTTGCATTAGCTTGTTTAAAATAAATCTTTGATACCATTCTATAATAATGCTTCATACCTGAAGCTGAAATAATTTTCCATTGGTTTTCCTACCTGAAAGTCTGACATGAGGATAACATTTTAAATTACAATTTTCAAATGACATTTAATTAAACAGAGATATTATTTGAAAATGCTTAACTGTCAGCTGAATATAAATATGTGTTTGCAGCAATGATTCAATGATGAATTCAGTAAGCAGAAATTTTTCCATTGATATTAGAGATTTGAAACAATACCTCAATCTATGTAACTTTCCTTAATCTATGTAACTTTCCAGCACACGATAGAAAATAGGAAGTATAGACTACAGAAACTCAAATTTTCTTCATTTTATAATTGTAAGGAACTTTATAGTCAGATTTAGTAGCAAATTAGTTGCCATTCAAAATAAAAGGGACTATAAATCTCTGTACCTAAATATTTGTAATGTGGCATCTCTGAAACACACAAGTGGAAATAGCGTAGGTGCCTACTATGGCAGCAAAAGAGTATAAATATGGGGATTCTCTCAAATCTTTAACCGGTTGAAAGGGGACTTTAAAGGTCATCAAGTTTAACTCCCCTGCAATAAGCAGGGACATCTTCAACTAAATCAGGTCTTACCTAGTTACATATTCTATAAAAGTAGTCTTGCACATGATGATTTAAAACAACAGAGGCATTTCAATGTTCATGTATTAAAAAAAAGACCCTTAGGACATTAATACAGAACTATATGAAAAGTTAATTTCCAGAAGAGCAGGGCAATAAAAACAAGGTCTGTCCAAACTTTCTTTATTAATAATTAAAGAAGTATGTATATGTGAAGTGCTTTTTAAGTAATGAGTGTTAGTTATAAATATTTAACAGTTGCACTTATGAAATATGCCCTAAATTATGTCCAAATGTTAACCAGAATGCCTTATACTTGACAGAACAATGAAGCCCATAAATATTTCAGAAGTGTGTGTCTGACAGGCAGAAGCTGAGAAGATACATCCTGCTCTTTGTTTTCTGACACTGCAATCCTCAGGTCTGTGCTCTTTGAGCTTAATACGAACAAAGAGCTTCCTATCCAAAGCCAATATCAGAGCCAATAGTAGATTTCCTTTGGAGTTTGTTATCAGGCAAGTACAAGTTGCCTCACCAAAATCATGGGGCAAGAAATTCAAAGCACATAAACAGTGGCTCAATCCATCCCTGTGCTGACTGCCTTCTGTGTATTTATCTTTATCAGGAATAAAGTTCATAGGAAGTTCACAGGATGTTGACTTCCTATTCCCTTCAAGAGGGAATTAATTGATTGTCCTCAGGAGGTGCGCAGCATCTGTTGCAACAATGTCTTGAAGAATTACATGCCAAGAAAAAAATAAAAATAAACATTCTAATACACTAGGAGATAACGGATAAAGTTACAGTTGTAATTAGAACAGTTAGTGATGGAAGAAAAAATAGTTAGAGGAAAAAATAGACAAGCATTTATAGATAAATTCTGCACTTAACTCTTAATGTTGCAACTTGAAAAACTGAGGGGTTTGGAACTGCAATCCAGGTTTTGTCCTTTTTAATGTTATTTTAAGTATAGGCAGAAAATTTGAAGAAACTAATATGACCTATTATAGAAAAACAGAGTGAAGTGAAGACTCCAGGTGAAGACTCCTGTTATGATGTTGAATAAGATCTTTTCTAACCTTCCCCCCTGAAACTTTTCTATCTGAAAAAACAGAGAAATTTCTCCTGGGATACCTCTGAGAACTGTGAGACCTATGTGCTTGCTGACAAAGGTGACTCTATAAATGGATAAGGTTTTCAGTAATGTTAGAGAAATAATTTGCATGGAGGAATAAAGTTCAAAGCAAGAGTGTTGTATTTATCTTCAGGGAGACATTCAGAGTTTTCATAAGTTTTTTTTCTGGCAGAAAATCTCAGCTTCACAATAGTCAATGATCCCTTCTATCACTATAACAATAAAACCAGAATTTCACCCAAGGAGTATAGAACAGTTAGAATATTCAGTCTATTCTGCCAAAAGGTTATTTTCAAAGACTTCAACTTCCTTTTCTTTTTTTCTCTGTAATGGTTCCCACAGAGCCTACAGCAGATATTTGGGTGTAAAAACCCTCTAAAAGGTGATCCTTTCCCCTATGAATATATCAAACTTAATTGCTTTATGAAAGGCCTGTAGGGCTTCCACCTCTATTCACCTAGGCGTCCCACTACCAGAAAATAGTGCTTTGATCTCTTCAGTTCCCTCACTGCATTATACTGAATTTCTAAAAACATTTCTTCATACCCCAAACCTCCCTCCCCACCACTGGTTTTCCATTTGAATTGTGAGTTGTATTAGCATATCCTTTATAACCTTTTCAGTAGTATTGTACATATCTTATCCAAATGGAACTCTTGCAGCTCATAGATAACAGTAAATGCTGAAGAAAGTCCCAAATACAGATTCCCAAGTAGTTCTTGATATGATCATAGTGAGTCCACTTAGCTAGCATCCTTTACTGAAATGCAGGACCTTGAAAGATGTCAGGCTCATACCTCATTAAAGGCTGAAGAAATAGTGACAGAGTAGTACAGAGGATCAGAAGATATTTAAATACACAGCTATTTTTTTAGATCTTTTTCATATGATCAGAGTTGTCATGATAAGAGACGTTAAAGATGTGCAATATATACTGAAACTGGGCAATTGCTTACATTTTAGTAATGAACATCATGCTTCAGCATACATAGTGGCTCAATTACATTATGTATATAAAAAATTTCATCTCTTGTATGCTGTAAATTTGCAATTCACATTGACTACAGAAACTTTTTGCTGTGTTTCATGTCATTACTTGCTTTCCAAAAGTAAATGTAGGTCATAAAACCTAACCAGGAGGATCACAGAACCATTGAATCTTTGTGGTTAGAAAGGACCTCCAAGATCATCAAATCTAACCTTTAACTGAACACCACTATGCAAACTAAACTGTAGTACTGTGTCATGTTGAGTCATTTCTTCAACACTTTCAGGAATCATGACTCCCCCACTTCCCTGGGCAGTACATTCCAATCCTTGATAATCCTTTCTGTGAAGAAATTCTTCCTGATGTCTATCCTGAATATTCCCTGGCACAGCTTGACACTATGTTCCGTCACTATCTGCCTAGGAAAGGAGACTGTGCCCTTCCACTCCAAACATCCTTTCAGGTAGTTGTCAAGAGTGATAAAGTCTCCCCTGAGTTTCCTTTTCTTCAGGCCAAACAACTCCAGCTCCCTCAGCACACCTCAAATGACTCACACTCTGCACCCTTCACCAGCCTTATTGTCCTTCACTGGACACACTCCAGCACCTCAATGTCTTTCTTGTAGTCAGGGGCCCATAACCAAACACAGGACTCACCAGTGCTGAGTACAGGGGAAAAATCACTGCCCTGGTCCAGCTGGCCACACTATTGCTGATACAGGCCAGAAGGCCATTGGCCTTCTTGGCCAGCTGGGCACACACTGGGTTATATTCAGCTGCTGTTGATCAGCACTCCAAGGTCCTTTTCTTCTGTACGGCTTTCCAACCACTCTGGCCCCAGTCCATAGTGCTACAGGGGCTTGTTCTGACACAAGTGCAGAATCTGTCACTTTGTCTTATTGAACATCATGATGAATTTTTACCTGATGTTTGTTATTCCGGAAGAAGGTCTTAGTGCAAGAAAATACCAGCAGATAACACAATATTATAAAATGGTTTCATATATATCTGTTTTATAGTTCTATTATGTATATTACAGCTAAACCAGTAATTTTAGTGCATGTAGTCATCTCTCAGTTTCCAAGATCTAGTGAAAGGATTGAGTTTTGTGTATATTGCCAATCCCATATTTTTCAAGGAAATTAGAGAAAAAAAACCCAAAGAAAACAGAATTGAAAGCACCAGCTTCATAGCCAGCCATAAATATCATTATGTTTTTGCACAACAGGGTTTTTTTTGAACACAGTATATTTTTAAAAAACAATATCCTCTGCATGCAACTTGCATTACATGCATAATTAATTAGTTAGTGCAAAACTCCTAACAAATTTATGAATTATGTTAAACAAACCCTAATCAAACAAAGTGCAACAACTATATTTTTCCATAATTTCTGTACAGTTATATTAAAAAAATATTTTAAAAAGTAATAGCACTTGTTGAGTTTGTAGCGAGTTGGAGCAAAACAATATTTTCTTGTAATGGTATGAGAGACAGAAGTGTTATGGTTAATTGCTTAAATGATGTTATGAAGGATTTTTTGTGCATTATAGCAAAAATGGACAAAAAAGCTGCAACCACTAAAGTCCACGCCTCCCCGAATATGCCTTCTGACTGGAACTTTGGACTGAGTTAACATGCCTAAGGAAACTTGAGATAAATGTGACACTATTGTCCAATTAGGTGAGGTCTAGAGAGAAGTAAACAAGACTGACGGAGAAGAATGTACCTACAAAGAAAACCAAACCCACAAAACAGACCTATATTTGAGTTATTTTATTACTGATTTGCAAAGCCAGCATTCCACACCAAACTATATGGCATTTTGCTAATGGTGATATGACCAGCATTTTCAACTCATTGACATAAAAATTAATGTATAATAAACTTTTATTAGCTGGACACTGATCTTTTGGATTGTAACTGGTGTTAATTTTTGTTCCCATTTGTCTCAGTTTACTAGTTGTCCAGCCAGTACTTCATCCATTGAACAGTGCACCCTTCAAATCCATGTCTTTCCAACTTTGCAATAAGGCAGTTGTGTGGAACTGTGTCAAAGGCCATACAGAAGTATAAGTATATGACATTGGTCAGTCCTCCTTTGTTAACTGTTCCAGAATTCTCCTACCTACCTCAAAATATTGAACAAAAGAAATATGCACTCTACCCAAAATACCTTTGGCCTCAATAGTCATTTACAAGGTAAATATGATCAGCAAGTGATTGATACCTTCAGCCTTTGCGGACTTCCTATAAATATTGTAGGATTAAGCTAAATTTGCATGTATAGTTATGATTCAGGAGAAAAAAAAAAGGCTGGGATAGCTCTTGTTATGGTTACAGTCCCTCTGTTACAGTTTTATTTTGGACAGAGATAAAAGTAAAAACAGACTCCATATAACCTGTCTTAAAAAGGACAGGCTTAGAACATATTAAGAACATTTTAATGATATCAATTGATGTGAAGGCTACATCCATTCGACTGTACTATTTCAACACTGTCAGTGAACCTCTTCTAAGTTTACTTTCCTCTTTTTTGTTCTTCTGTTGATCTAGATTCTTCTTCTTTCCTTTTCCCCCTTTTTCCCATGAGAAATGTTGATATCCCATGTTTCACCAGTCGACAGTAACTCTTGTAGATATACACCATTGTGGTCTTGGACATGGTTTGCTTAAACAGCAGAGCAAATAATTGAAACTAGTTACCTTGAAATCAGCTGAGATTTCAGCCTGCCTGAAAAAAAGAACAGATTTGTAGCTGAATGCTTTCCAAGCAATCTGTTTAGTTCTGCATGTGCTTCAACTCAATTTCATGGTAATTTCATAAGGAGGTTTTATTTTAATCCAGTGTGCCGCAGAGCTGAGGCTTTTACCCTTTTATTTAAGTAATACAGTTGGAACATCTTTTATGCTACTTTAGGTAATAATATGATTTATTGTTGCATCACATCTTCAATTTTTTTGTGTTTTAAATATCTCCCAATAGCTTTTCAATTAGTTTCCTTCAGAATACATAGCATTTAGCAATATATATAAAGTTATCCATTTAATTCAAGTGTTTCTCCTCATCTTGTTTTTGTTGGGTTTTTTCCCCAGACATTAATTTGTGGCATGCATCCACTTAGCTAATGACAGACGACTAATGTAAGGTAGAAGTAAATTGACCAGTGGGGCTGAGGTCAAAGCCTGGGAGAAAATATTTTTGTATTATAATGAGTTCTTCGCAATTGAAAGATGACTATTTGGAATTCAGGTTATAGTGGCAAATTCCAAAGATAAATTATAGAAGTATCTCAGATGAGCTTGCTTTCACTCTGGATCACTCTGTTGTTTGTGTTTTACAAGGAAGAATATTTGTTGAGCTCAGGAAACACAAACAGCAAAAGTGAATCTACAGATTAATGAAGGAAAAAGGGAAGAGCATAAAATTGTCTAATTGCATTATGTTATTCATAGTAATTTTTAAAGTAAAGAGAGAAAAGAATATTTTTACACACAAAATAGAGGCATGTATACTGAACAGTATTTTTAGACCTCTTGGCCCTGAAGAGTTATAGAATATACTTATGGTATTGTCTACTCCACATAGATAAAAGTTTTCTGTTAGAAAAATTTAACATCTCTGTAGACAAAGGGAAAAAAAAAGTCTACCATTAATATGTAAAAACTATTTTTATTCAGTATCCTAATGGCCTTTGAATATTAAGATTCTTCTATATCAGTGGGAAAGTGTAAAGCATACTTCCTTTCCCATTGCGTATGGTTGTGATCCAGGCTTAAGGCCTCGGCTGAAAGTCAAGCTAGATATTACGGACTTAGTATATTCTCTCAACCAGTGTACTTTTTGTTTATATCTTTGCTCTATGTCAAGATGGATCCACAGTAATAGTCAGTTGTTAGCCTGCTACCTTTGCCAAAACTTAGGATGGGGTTATTTTCTTGTCTTTCTTCTGCTTGTATTCTACATATTTGTATGCAAAATTTAGACTGAACCATTTTATTCACAGGCATATAAAGTTTGCTTAATTTTTCTCTCCTTAAGATGGTTGAAGTCAACCATTCATCTTACTATCATTGTGACTCTTCCACTGTTGAGGATGATTTTGGTTTTCTTTTTTTCAGAAAAGACTGTTAAGATAACTCAGATCTGTATCAATTCCAGGAATGCCTGTATCAAGTTCTAAATATTTAGTAAAAACCTACCCTATAAAAAAATTCAATCTAAATACACCATGTAGGACAAATCCATAATATTTGTCGAGGTATCACTCAGTTACTTAAATGAATAAAAAGATTTGTGGCAGAAGACCATCCTCAGACAGCTCAGTTTATCAAAATTCATAAGGGCTCTTTGAAGTACAGTTGTATTAACATATACCCAGAAAAAAAGAAGAAGGACTTCATATTTCATGCGAATTTAAACATAATGTGTTATGAACATTAGTTTATAAATGATCTGCCTTACATGGTTCCTGTTACATCATGAACATTGCCTCCCTTCCAGGATTTAAACCTTGTTTCACAATACAAACTGCAAAAGTTTCCATCAAACATTATGGAAAAGCTATGGGGAAGATAAATACCAGGGAGACTTAGTTGAAGATATGTAAAAGTGTAGCTCAAATAAAAAATATTGCATCCTATAATCTGATACTGATATACAATTTGTCAATAGCACTGAGGCAAGATACAGCAATAGCTTCTATTGTCCATTCCCCAGCCTTTTTTCCTATAAAGGGAATTGTTCTCCAGGGCATCAATTGAAAGCATGTACAAAAGAAATGAGGTTAGTATTATTAATTTACTTTCTTCACAACTGAATAGCCATAGCTTTATTCTCTTATTCCCCTTGGCACTACTTTGTTCCATTCTTTAATAACAGCAAATGTGAAAAATCAGGATTTGTTCTATTCAGCTTCATTTCACTTTGAGTGTTATAGGAAGATGAGATTTGAAATTGTTCACTGTAATGTATAGGATATCTGGTGGATTCACTTTACTGATGATTCAGTATCATTTCAGATGTTTCATTTCAGGTTGCATACTTTTATTAGAACATTAAATCTTGAACTCTTGACTCTTTCGGAGTGGCATCCAGCAAATTCAAAAGAAGATGTAGAAGGAGAACTCCTTTTCAGATTGTTTTGTTCTCAGTGTACATACAACTTGTCCAAAAAGAGGAAGAGGAAGAGGAGAGGAGAGGAGAGGAGAGGAGAGGAGAGGAGAGGGAGAGGAAAATATATTGATCCTTTCTCACAACTGACCTATTTCATATCTGCTGACACAGTGTTTCAGTTTCTGCCAGTGATAGAAATTAATGGTTTGCCTTCTCAGAATTTACAAAGATGATAAATTAACATGTAAATTAACTAGGTTTTAAAATATTAATTGGGAAATAACAACAATTAAACCAACAAAACTAAATTAAACTCTGATAAAGACAAGTATCTGGGATAAAATCAACTTTCAATTAAAAAACAGGGAAATTCTTTCAGGAATGAAGTAATCCACTTTTAAATATACCCAAAATGCTGTCCTTCTATTTGGAACATTTTAACTGCTTTTAAGAAACATGAAAAAAGGGAACTTGGAAAAGAAAATATGCTTTCCCAAAGCAAAGGATTAGGTACCAAAAAAATAAAAAAAGAGATCATGTGAAGATCAATGAATTTAGAGGTATTCACTAAAGCTGTGAGAGAACTTTTTTTCATCATTCTTCTTGCCTGATTTACAGTATGGGCGAAAAGGTAGATCTCCTATCTCATAAATTAATAGCCTGATCATGGGTTAAAAGATGTCCAGGAGTGTTTGGTCTGTTGATCATGCTGTTCCATTAAGGAGCTGAATGTGGTTTGGGATTGGTATCAGTTGCATTCTTCTTTTAGGTAAATTACTTTAGGTGATTGAGCATTCCCTGCCCCCATTTCACAAGGCTGGAAGTAGTTCTGCTTTTCTGAAAAGGTGTCCCTGGGTGGTTCCATTTATTTCCCTGGAAACTTTTGACAACTGGATCCTAGGGAAACCCAAAGCAGAAAAGCAGAAACAGGTATTGAGAAAAAAAATTAGGGAACAAATATTTTTTTCTTATTTCTCTGCATTTTCAGGTCGAGAACCATTTTCAATATTTCTGCAATAGGCAATGCAACAAGCTCTACTTGCTGCACAGAGAGACACTGTGTTTCTTTCTGTGGAGGCATCGAGGGGATGCTTAAAAGTTGCTAGAACAAATACCTTGGGTAGTGCCTGAAGAAAGAACATATTACTGTTTCCTAAGATATTATTTAGTGTGAACTCAAGAAGATTTCCTTGAATTCGCATTTAGCGAATTCTTTACACCTAAATGCTGGAGAGAAGTAAACATTTTTTTTTATATTTAGCATGTGCTATTTGGACTTGGACTTACTTAGGAAGCTAGAAATATCTGTAAAATATCTCTGAATGTCTTCTTCTGACAACAGATCACAAATTTAAGCTACTGCTAGTCCTTTGTAAGGCAACTTGCAATCTTCTAAGCATACCAAGCAGCTCCAAGTAGGCAAGAGCTGAGGCCTGGGAAGAGAAGACAAATGTGCATAGTCACTGAGAATAAGACGTAAACAATTCCATCTGGGGTAAGAGTACATAAAGAGGACAGAATAGAAAAATCTCTAGGGTATGTAATCTCCTGAAGACTGTAGACAGACTCTCTTCTCTTTAAAAAAGCCAGTCTAAATCACCACAGATGTGTACGTGTTGGAAGCCGTTTCCACGAAGATTTTTCAGTAATCTGATGATTCATTATTTCAGTACACTGGCTGTTAGAGTAAGCTGTAAGGATATGGACTTGAAATAAGCATGCAGGTGTAAGATCTTTATGTAAGGATCAACTCTGTTAAGGACATAGATGCCTTTCTACTAACCTAATGGATGGCTTAATGGAAGACTAAAACTTGAAGTTAATACTAATTTTTAAACCATTTTTTGTTGTATCAAAATTTATATGCAAACAAAAATGGTTTAAGAACTAATTTTGCAATTTATTTATAATTATTTTTTGTAAAATGTCTTAATTTCCTTCCAGACTGCATCCAGGTTTAAAAAGATCATAATTTTGCAAAATACAGTTCTGAGTTTCAGTTACAAACACATGGATAGTCAATTTTGTGATTTCCTTATTTGCAGAGATTTCTTGTGATTTTTGAGTCATAATTAAAGGTCTGGATTTTGTAATCGGGAACATTAGTATAAAAACAGTAAGACAAATACATACAAATAAAGCATTTCATCTTATTCACTCTAATCTTGCCTTTCTTTCTTTATTATTTGGTTTGGGGGTTAATGATGCTTAAGTATAATGTCTTGTTAGTCCCATAGTATTTTATAATACATAATTGTCTGCTAATTTCTTAACAGATGTTTAATTTGCACAGTTCAATAATGTGTAGTAATTTATTTAATCATAAAATGTTAATTTTAAAAACTAAATGCACTGTGATTATACAGCTATCACTTTAATTTCATAAATGCAATACACATATGTTTTTCATTTAAGTGCTGTATCTAATAGTATGAGAGGCTTATACATATATAAAATCAGAATGTTTGCATACTTTTATCAACATAATGAAATCATACTTGAGAAGGAAAAAAAGCTTTGGAAGGTAACATTTTCTGGTGGTAGTTGTATACAAATTTATTGATACCTGATTACAAAGAGAACTTATAATTTGGAAGGTTGGGATAATAATTTTTTAAAATTGAGTTTTCCTTTGCTTTTTAAATCTTATAAACCCAATCTGGAAAAGTGGAACAAGAAAAACCCTTTTGAAGCTATTTCACACAAAATTCTATCAATGTATATGGATGAGAGATTATAATTGCTGAGATTTATAGCAAAATGGAAATTGACTTTCAAATGGGAAGAAATGTCAGGACATGTATAAATTTCCACTTAGAAATTCTGTTACTGTCCCTAATCAGTGTTGAATTTTAATTTCACGATTTTCTGCTTTACTGGATGATGTCCTATTCCAGAGAATATCTTCTATGATGCTTGAGTTTCTTACCAAAACAAATCTTCTCTCATTTTTGTGCAAACTTACAAATTCATATAATTTTCTAAAAAATAGTATTTTAGTTGTTTCTTGGTTTTTTTGGAGAAAAAAAATGGCAAAACAAAGCCTCACAATCCCCCCAAATATTACATGTAACTTCATACAGTTTTTTTCTTTACCTAACTTCAATTTGACTTTTGGCAGATTTTTGAACTATATTCCTTAGAACTGTCTGCAGGAACTTTCTTAATCAGGGTACAGTATACTGTATATGAAACTGAAATGGTGTGTATTTCTGTGTAAGAAAATATAAAGCAGGGGTGCTTAGAACGAGTAACCAACATGGTAATACATAAGTTTTAAAATTCAAGATGACAATAGTGTTGTTAGAGAAGCAGCTGGCTCTACACAACAACTTTGATAGAGCTATTAAAGGTGTCTTCCAGTTCCAGATCCTGTAGCTGAAAAACTGGTTTTTAGATCTTTTTTTGTTTTAAAAATCTACTGTAGAAATTCCATTTCTACTGTTCTAAGTAGAAATGGGACCTCAGTGAAGATCTCATTTATTTTTTAGGCTATGAGTTGGAAGAAGATGTCTTGGAAGGAAAGAGGGCAAAAGAAATAGAAAAGTGAGAAGCAAAAATATTCTACCAGTATTCGCAGAACCAACTGGTTTTTACTGCCTTAGATTCAGAACAAAAGTGCAAAACTTCAGGCTATTTTCTTCCTGAAATATTCAAAACAAATGTCATGCTCTTTAGGGATACCAGTGCAAGCACATTTACAAATAAAATTTCCTCTATAGGCATAAAATAATGTTTTAAAATATAAAACAATTTAAATTATTGTTCTTCTGGCTCACAGGAACAGTTTTTAACTGTTTTTAACAGTTTTTAACAGTTTCCTCTCCAAAAATAATGAGACCTTATAAGGGATCTATGGGGTAATTGCCTATTCCATTGTAAAGCCACGCAACATGCATAAATATATCAATATCTATAGTAAAAATTGTGTGGGATTATTTGTTCTTTTTGATTTTATTCTTTTTAGATATCTTCATATTCTCCCTAACATATATTTCAGTATGTGGTCTAATTTCCTTCGGTGTTTCTTCAAAGTAAATTTATACCCAACTAAAGCTCTTACTGTGTGATGAAATGGCCTGGAACACTAAACCAGACCCTTCTCTACCCATAAGATGAGTTATACTGTTATTTATCACTTTTATGTATTACAGGCACTTCACTCTGGCACTTGCATTCTGTTCTAAATTAGTTTTATCCATATATTATTAGGAGTGTGACTTGTCAGACTTCTACAGTTTCTAGAATTAGAAATTACGAGAGATAATGTATATTATATCTTTTGAGGCACTTATTTCTGACAATGCCTCTTAAAATTTAGACAAAGATTTTATGTGATTAAGGTTGGAAAAGGCCTCTCAAGATCATCTAGTCCAATCTCTCCTTGTACTCCTTTTTTATATTTTTATCTTATAGCTTCTTATGTTATGCAGAAAAATCCAGCAATCATGAATTCATTATTTAGCTCTGCTTCAATTCCCAATGCTGATGTAGTGCAAGAGTCACATGCTAACGCAAATTTTGTGTGATTCATTTTTTCTCCATCCTTGCAACGAAGATGTATTATGTTATAACATAATAAATGGATAACAGCACACATTTTATAAGAAATTTTCTGTTATTTATTCCTTTTTTAAGACCATTTCTCTACAGAAAGAGTCTTTTTTTTCAGTTCTTAAATATTTTTCTTGTCAGATTGAATTGAGTGAAACGTCACACATACAAATGCATACATACGGTCTTGGTTAAGTCTCCTTTGTGTCCATCCCCCCGGGATGATTATTTCTGCACTCTTAATGCATAGATGAAAAGCTGTCTTGACTAACATGCAAGATAACCTGCTGTGTGCCGTATGAGACCCATATATTAAGTTGGCTAATAATGAAGGCGAAACACATAAGTTTTGACAGACAGAAAATTGAGACTCCTAGGGAGGAAGTACTTAAAGGATTATGCTATGCTTATATTACACCAGTGGGGGGTTGTTTAATTTTTGATTTAGCATAGCAATATTTGTAGGGGTTTTTTTTTGGTTTTGGTTTGGTTTGGTTTGGTTATTTTTGTTAGGTTTGTGATAGCATGACAATATTTGGGAGTATTTTTGATAAAAGAAAAAAAGTTTCCACAGAACGCTAAACTTGTGATTATATGCATTATTGTCACACAGTGAAAATAATTTCATAAAATGGCCAGTTCAAATCACTCAATTTGTAAACTCACAAAATCTTCAATAACCTTTAGAAACTGACATTCTGTTATGCAATTTGACTTTTTCTATCTCATTTTGTCACCAAATGAAGTATTTAAATTATTAGATTTTTCATAAAGTGACTAGCATTATTATTGTAGATATACTGTGAAAACTTGTAATAGTCTTTCATACTACTTAACTAGCTACAGAATATTTAATACAGCAACTAAGCAGTTTTTAACTTTGGCAGTTGCCTTATATCAGAACACAAAGATTAATTAAACATGGAAGAAAATGCTCGTGTTTTGAATTTATGAATCATAAGACAAATATACTAAATAGGTGACAATTCTTGCAACTACAGTTACTTGTAATACATTCAAGAGAGGAGAGTTAAAAGAAAGTTACTCAGTATTGTTTACTTATCCTGGAACTAACATTGCTTAAAATTGATCAAAGTTTTTTTTATTAGGTTCAGAAAATAACCTTACAAAAAGACATTGTGTGCAAATTGCATAATTGTAAAATAAAAGCATTATGTTGCTGCTGGCCATATTTAAAAGAAAAAAAAAAAAGAAAAGAAACCAACATTATAAATTAAAATCAGAACTGAAAAATTATTTGCTAACAAAGCAATTCTTGAGCACGTTCTACCTTCTACCCATCTTAGATTCTTTAAGTTAGAGCACCACAATGAAGGGATTTTATACTGCTGTGATGTTGAAACTGAAGAAGTCACAAATCACGACAGCACCTACCTCATCCTGTATCAACATACTATATGCATAGCACATTGTCAAGACAATATATTTAACTATAGCTAAATATATAGCTAAAAGTAGCTTCTAACTTTAGTATGGGACCACTTTAAAATATAATGCACAACTATAAAAAGGAGGCTATGGATGTCTCCTATCTTTCTGTCTGCAAAGACAGAAAAGTATGGTGTTATGTAAGTAATGATTGCATGTTTTTACAGCAAATTGATTATTTTGATAAGCAGTCTGTGGATTGACACCTTAGAGTGTAAAACTGCACTAGAAGCGGTTCAATTTATGTTGATTTCTTGCATCAGAATGAAGAAAAAAATTATATCTTCCTTTTTAATGTCCTTGCATGTCAGCGAATGACAATACAATGGAATCTGCCAATAAAGTAACCCGAGAACTGAATCTTTTATGTCTTTATTATCAGTCAATTACATTGGCAACTAAATATGAAAGCCAGGACTCTGATATGTATCAAGTATCCATTAAAGGTATGTGATGAGATGGCAATATTCATAAACGATGTTCTAAGAATTTGTTTGGACAAGTTCACCAGTGCTGTTCGTCACTCTGAAATAAACTATGCCATATGCTATTTTGTTTTTACCAGAAAATAAGGGAAATCCTGCCCATTTTATGAAGCGATTGCTTTCACTTTGTGACAATAATGCATATAAATACAAGTTTAAAGTATCATGGAAACCTTTGTCCTTTTATTAAAAGTGTCCATAAATATTGTCATACTGGCACAAACCACAACTCTCAGTATTCATTGTTCTTTCTCACAACTCAACTGGTCTATTGTCTATATATTTCTTAAAATAACTGGGTTTTTTTTTTCCTAAAGTTTCTCCAAATAATTCCAATTTCATATAAGGTGAATATACAACTGTTCAATCATTAGAGTGCTTGTGCATATTCAGCCAAAATCACAGTTCTTCAGCCATAATAAAGTATATCTTTATCACAAGAGGCCATGAGCTTTTCTTTTAATTATGTAATCAAAATATTCCTGAGCGACGTGAATGATGCCTAAAGGATTTTTTGCTATTTCTTTTGTACCTTTTACACAGTTCTGTGTATCCACAAGTATTAGCATGCATACTTGTACTTCTTTAAGTCTGATAATTCAGCATAGTGCCACGGTTTTGTGGAGTTAAGAGAAAAAACATCCTACTATCTTGAGGAGCCATGGCTCCTGCAGTAGAATTTGTTCTGTAAACTAGAAATTAAATCATCCAAGTCCCTTATTGGGCCACTTTGGTAAATATGTTAATGTATTAGGTCTATAAAATGTATACCGATCGATGGTGGGGGGTGCATGCATGCATGGTGGGCACCGCAAGATCTTTCACCTTGGCAAAGTGGTGCATTGGATGGGATTCCTATTAAAATACTGAGGTAATTAACTCCCAACCCTTCGACCATGTCTGGTTTTTCATTCCTAAGACCAGAAAAAGGCATCATGAAAAGGTTCTAGGATAACTGGCTCTAACTAAGAAAAATAAAATGAAAATAATATGAATATAGTCCACGCACTATGCACCTAGTAATCACAAAAACCAGGAATGACAGGAATTCCTGCAATCGTGTTCAATCCTATTTGCATTCACAATCAAATTTATGTTAGCAAAAAGCAAAATCATCCAGGGGTGAAAATACTCAAGCAGAAGAGTGCAGAAAGGCAATTGATAGCAGTTAGAAATTTGATATATGAATTATTTTGTTAGTAGAGCTTTTGTTGGTGTGTTATCTTCCCAAATTATTTTTTTTTAATATTTAAATTTAAAATCTTCGCCTTTCCAGTATATTATCAATTTAATGATAATTACAGCATAATAGCTAATGTGAGACTTTTTCTTTGCTGCAGATATATATTACAAGTGTAACCTTTGTAAACATTTGTTTCCTTCTGGAATTAATAGATCTCAACAGACTGATGGAACTTCTTTTTGCCCTCTCTGAAAGGAAAAAAAAGACAAAAATTAAAGGAAAAATAAACTTAAGAGACCACACATCAGATAGAGTCCATCTTTTTCTTCATTCATGGTCACCAGTTTGACAGTCAGGAGCATGAGAAAATGGAGGGTTTCCTACTTTTTGGAAGCATAAGCACAATGGAATAATGTTAGTTATTAATTTAGTGATGCTCTTATGGGTATTTGCCAAAATGCTTCACAAATACATTTTGAATCCATATTTTGGTAATTGTAGGGAGGATGTAAAGAGTGGGGTTCTTTTTATCTTGGTCTGTTAATTAATCTTGTTTTCCATTTAGCATGATTTTTACATTTCCATTTCTGTAGTACAGTTTTTCAGTTCTTTTTCCATCATATCAAAACTCTCATATCCTTAGTGACTCATAACCCCTGGCCCATAATACTAGTAAATTTTACATGAGAAAATGAGCTTTGTCCCAGTAGTACATCACTTGAGAACAAGCTATATTAACTGCACTGAAAAAAAGCCAAACCAAACAGGTCCCAAGATCCAGTAGTGGAAAAAACTTTTCTGAAGGTCTTTTCTTTGCTACTCAGAGTTAAACTTTCCTTTTGACCTGCTACCTGTGATAAATTATTGGTTCTCTCTATTAAAAAGGCATGCTTCACTGCTGCACATTCTTGTTTTGTCAAATAGTTGTTAATTAGTTCATGCAACTAAAAGAGATTTAATAGAGAACAAAAAAAAAAAAAAAAAAAAAAAAAAAAAAAAAAAAAAAAAAAAAAAAAACAAAAAAAAAAAAAAACAAAAACATACCACAACTGGGGAGTGCAATAACTGGACTTGCTAATACCANAGAACCAGAAAAATAAAACCCACAATACTCTTGATATTTGTGACAATCCACTAAAAGGTACATTTTTTTAAAAACTGATGAGGTCATTCAATTTTGTTATCTGGATATAAATTCTGGTCTCTCTATAAATGCTTTGCCTTTGGGGACAAGCAACCAGAATAATTGTTTTGTTGTCTTCTTCTGCAAAGTTAAGTCCACCATGTACATTCAGAGAGTGTTTATCAAAGCAATTCATGTACTAGAGGTGAGCTATCATGGATTAGCTATGATAAACAGTATCACAGATTATATATGTGTATTTTGACACCAGTTGCTCATGAGTAAAATGTCCCTTGCTCAAAACCATTGTCTGAGAAGGTTCAGCTTTAAGGGTACAGGTTATTCTGGATTAAAGACAGGAAATAAAACTACATTAGCACTGCTGTGACAAAAGGAGAAGGGCTGTGGTTCAGTCTGCTATGGGGCACTGTATTCCTAGCATTGTACATACACACTGTGCTAATAGTGCTGAAGAAATTAGTGCCAGATTCTGGACATGGGTGCATATTGGTGTGTGACCTCATGTCCACCCTGGGTTGAAGATATTGTTCCTGCACATGGCCTCAGTCAAAGTATTGTCACAGTCCTTTTGCACTCAAATGAATATTATATGAATTCACATTTACATAGAATTTATTTTTCACTGAAACCAACCCTTCCTGTACACTAAATGTAGGCAGACACAGATGGAGGTCCTTGTCCTCCATCAGGGAAGAAATTGGGCAAACATTCCGGGAGGCCTCCGTGGATGGATAAGGACCTGCT